>APFE031469975.1:17947-70285 GCA_000404065.3 Pinus taeda
AAAACTGCCCTATTTCTATGGGATTTCTGAATGACTAGTCATGATTGACTAGCACCAAATGGGCCTAATAAAGCTTGTCCTGTTCAAACTAAGAATAGGCGGCTTAGTCCTAGTTCCCAATATTTCCATTCATGTATTCAATTCGTGCCCAAGTGTCCTGCAACCACATCAACCATAGAGTGATTACGAGAATTTCTGAATCTGCCAAATTTGCACTTAAAATCAAACTTTCATAAAAACTTTAGAAATTGACAAATTAAAGCTAAATACCTGAACAGATATCAAATATACATCAAAATGGAATGAATGAAGTGAAAATGGATGATAAATAGATGGATTAGTAAGTTTCTTATAGCAAAATAAGACCAAAACTAAGGCCCAACAGGCACAGAGATTGGCACAAGCAAAAGAGAGTATATGGATAGAAATAAATGAGGCCATGATTGAAATATGGCCCTCAATTCAAAGTATTTTTTAGAAAAAAGAGTTAATACAGAGGTCCAAAGAGGTAATTGAAGAAGTGAAAGCAGATTTAGGGCAGAATTCAGTTGAAGCCACTACTATGATCAGACTTTTCAATTCGAAGACTAAGGAAGAATTAGAAGAATTTGGAATTGCAAATAGGACAAAGACCATTTTGGAGGTGAGGAGGGTCCTTACAAAAATTAACCTTATGCTTCAATTGGAGAACAAATGCCACAATATGGAGTCAAGAATTCAGAAGTTCCACAGAAAATTTAATATGCTAAATCAGAAGGGACTGCCAGGTTTTATAGGGATTGGAGAAAAGTTGATCCATTTACAAGATTATCACCAGAAATTATATACCATGGTAAGGGATAAGTCAAAGTTTTCTACCATCAAAGGAAGCATCACAGGAAAAGCCTTCATGGAAGCTTTGGGTTTTGATCTATTTATCAAACTTGAAATAAAGCAATTGTTCATTATCAAGCCAACATTTCAGAAGTACACCAAGGTGGATGAAACCTATAGGAAACTAGTCAAATTATCCACTCCAAGTGAAGACCGATGGGAAATATTGTGTGAGTTACTAGGGTAAAACATTTTTTTCCATCAACAGTAAGGCAACACTTTTTTAGGCCGAGTCATCACCAATAACCCTCGAAGATAGTGCCAGAGCATTACAGTAGTTTTAGCTACCTACTTTTTTGTACTATTTATGTAATCATTTTAGGATATTTTGTAAAAAATCTTGATATTTCACTCAAGATATTTCTGATCATTTTTCTATAAGTACTTCACAAATCGATGTACAAATGTTGGGACTCGTATCAAGAAAGCACATTTTGATGTAAAGTTGTTCACTGCGCTGAAAGTGATCATTTCGTTAATACATAAGACTATTCCAGGATTCAAGTGTCAAGCTAATTGGTGGTATTTCCTTTTGTAAACTTATTATATATTTGTTTTCATATGTTTTCATATCTAAATTATTTAAAATAAGATGAAGGGTTGAATTTTTTTAATCAGAATTTGTCCTAGAATTTAAGAAATTTATGTTTTTTCAAACTGAATTTAAATATAGAATTCATGTTAAATGTTGCATGTTTAATGAAATATAAATGTATACTTCCCTCTTACTCCACAAAGCTTCAAATATCCAAATAGCTTGCCTACCTTTCCCTTTTTCAATATTTTTTGATATTTCTATTTTCTATCACCTTAATACTTTGAATCCATTACCCAATAGCCTTTCCTTGCATTTTCAACCAAACATTTAAAAAAACCAAACTCTGAACCGAATATCTAGCCTAAAAATCCAAAATCAGAAAATCTAAATCCAATAGAGAGATTTGTCTCTGACTTTAGAAGGCATAGCTTCTAAGCTTAAAAGTGGTTTTGTGGTTACCTCTAGGTTTCTTTCACAACCTTAAGAAATTATGGAGTGACAACATACAGGTGACCATACTACCGACTTCAAACAAATCTGATTTAAATTAAATTTTATTTCAGTGCTTAAAGTTATTTCTAGGTTTGTGAGTTAGAAATACATCTGATTTAAGGTTGCTTGCCACTTAAAATTTGTACATATTTTATATCTGTAAATATACTATAGTAGATCTGGATCCTAAGAAGATATATACTAGAGCTAATCCAAATCCACCAAAAATTGTAGATAACCCTGAAAAAATTCTTAGGAAAAAAGTTTACTCGAGAGCCATGCAAGTAATAAATCCTCTCCCTAGGGTTAATTCTCTGCTTGAAAGATTTGAAATAGTAGAAGACATGGAATTTGATTTACCATTTTAACATAGTCTCTTCCAAACTGAATATGATAGTTTTGTAGCTGAAATTGTTTTTTTATGAAAATATCTTAAAACCCTACATTTCAAAGCATAAAACTGTGAAATCAAATTCTGATGATGATGTCATCAGATAATTTAACAAACTTGAAATTTTGGTGTTTGAACTAGATTAAGGTGTATAGAAATCTCTTGAATCACCTAAATCTTCACATTCTTCTTCTAATGCTTCATCCCCAACCCCACTATTAATTCCACCTAGAATTTCTATCTCACTTGAAATTCCTCTTGTTTATACTACCCTTCTAGAGGTTCCTCCTATTTCCAATGTTCCTCTAAAATTCCTCTTTCTTCTACTATTCCTCCAGATATTCCTCCTATTTCTAATAGACCTCCATTTATTCACCCTATTACCAGTATACACATTTCATCTACTATCCCTACCACCACTACATCAACCCAACATAGTTCTACTCCACTTCCTTTAATCCCTCGCACATTCACACCTATTATAGTTTCATCATCTTCCCACTCTCATTTACCAATCATGGCATCTCGTTATGCTCCCTTGGTCCTACCTGGAGAACTAAATGCAATGCCTCAAGATTATCAGAGTCAGATAACCCAACATGATGTCACATGGCCAATTACTGCTCAACATCATATTGATAAAATGAATTATTGATGATGATGATGATGTTAAAATGAGATTGTTTTCTCAAAGTCTAACTGGTGAGGTTAAAAAATGGCTTAAGGGATTTCCAACTTGTTCTATCCCATATCTCACCCAATTTCATGAAACTTTCCTTAGAAGATGGAAAGTGAAAAATTAATCCTCTACAAATCTTAGCTGAGTATGAAAGTATTAAAAGATCCCCTAGTGAAATAGTCCAGGACTATTGCACCAGATTCAACAACATCTATACCTCTATCCCCACTTAAATGCAACCCCTACCAGGTCTAGCTCTTATCAAATTCCCAGATGGATTTAATCCAGACATGTCTTACCAACTCAGAGAAAGAAATCCTGCTACCCTTGAGGAGATGCAGAGAAATGCAGTTAGTGTAGAATCTAATCTATTAGCCAAAAGAACTAGCCTAAAAGATGAAAGGATAGTATCTATGAAAGAGGAACCTGCTTCTTCCTCATCCAATGCTAAGTTGGATAGATTACTTAGTTCTATGGAGATAATGGTAGAGATAACAATTTTAATTGATAGAGCTCCTCCAAGAGATAATCAAGGCGGCCCTCAAAATAGAAATCAAAATCTTAGGAGGAATTCACCCTTAATCAAATAAAGAGAACAAAAAGGCCCAAATTATCAAAAACATATTAGGCCTCCCTTCCAAGAAAACTATGTTGATGAAGAAGTTGAGTTGACAGAAGATCCTAAAGAAAACCAGATTAACTTATTTAAAGAAAGTGATATAGATCATATTTTCATGACCAAGGAAGAGTGAGATTTGTTCGTGTTATCCCAACCAGAAGTCTTCCCTTCAGAGTCATATGATAATTAACAAGGATACAAAAATGCTATAATGGAAGTGCATAAGTAGTACAACTTAAGAAGCAAAAAGATTGTTGGAAATCCTCCCAAAAAAACTCAGAATGATGCCCCTTCCACTAGCCAAACAAAGGATGACTCTCAAAAAGAGGCTCCTAAAAAACATGATCAGATTACCAAAGAGATAGACAAACCTCAAACCTCTTTCAGAATTGAGACTAAGTTGGCTAAAGTTAAAATTTCAATTCCTATAACATGATTAATCAACAAAAATGCATATAGCTGCCAAGTTATGAAAGCCCTGAAAATAGGGGAAGGGACAGACACAATAAACCTAACAGGTGACCAACGTGAGTTGTTATTTGGACCTGAAGTGGAAGGAAAATATAAGGATGGAACTATGCCTCCTTTCTACAATAGTTTGAATATTCCTGACAAGATTCTGCATAATGAAATGTTTGACTCAAGTGCACCTCACAATATGATGCCCAAATCCATCATGGAAAAACTGGGTTTAGATATCACAAGGCCTTACAAAGATTTGTATTCCTTTGATTATAGCAAGGTGATATGCTTAGGTCTCATCAAAGACCTATGTGTCACTTTAGCCCAAATCCTAGCTAAAAGTCTAGTTATGGACATTGTAGTAGCAGGCATACCCCTAAGTATGGAATTTTACTATCAAGGTCTTTGGGAGCAAAGTTACAGGATACTTTATAAATGGATATGACTTATGCTACCATTCTTGTTTTTGGTCAACAAAGAAGACTGTACGAGAAGACTCTCATGAAATACATTGTTAGTAGCCAAGAAAAACCAAACAATTACCCCCTGTACTCTATGCATTCAGATTTAGACTCCTTTATTTTATACAATGATGAATTTATAGAGGAGGAAGTTTCACATTTAGAAGTTGAGCTAAGAAAGACAGAGGAAATAGAATTTGAACTTAGAAAACTAGAGGAAGAGAGTGAAGCCCTATGGAACATGGACTTTGATGGGGTTGTAAAAAAATAAGGAGAAAGGGAATGTGTCTAGATTCTAAACTCACAAAGAGGGATAGATAAAGGACATTCTTACAAACTAAACTTTTAGTGTACAAGGAATATAGTTGAATATGAGGAATTAATCTTAGGACTGCAACTTTTAAAGAGGTCATGGGCTAAAATAATTTATGTGCACGAAGATTCAGATCTCATCATTAACTAGATTAAATGTGAGTATTTAGCCAAGCACCCTAGATTAAGAACCTATAGAAATGCAGTTTTAGATTTTCTTCAATGTTTCCTTGAATATCAATTCTCTTATTCCTAGAGGCTAGAATATTTTTTCAGATGCTTTAGCTACTTCAACTAGTACTTGTAAGGTGTCATTCCATCCTAACAAAAAATATGAGGTTGAAATAAAACACAAACCATTTGTCCCGAATAATGTAAGATATTTTCAAGTTTTTGAAACTGACAAACAAGTAGAGAATTTTTTACAATTAAAAGATGGTTTTGAGCCTGTAAATATTGATACATATAATGATGTAGATGAAAATAAAATAGAAATAGTGTTAAATGAAACTAATGACAATCAAGAAGACTTGAGGTTGTGCAACTAAAAGACAATGTGTTACCAAGAGGATTGGTAACATTGGAAGAGATGTTTGTCTTCAATGATGTAGCCAAAAATCCAAAAGTATAGCCAGTAGGAGCCATAATAGACGAATGTAACATAGAAACTACAGAGAATCTTAAAATTGTGAAACTGTCCAAATCCCTACCTCCTAAAGAAAAACAAAAATACATTGAGCTACTTAAGGAATTCTCTGATGTGTTTTCTTGGAGCTATGAAGATTTAAAATCATATGATACTAGTAACATATAGCAAACCATTCCCATCAGAGAAGATCAAAATCCCTTCAAACAAAAATTTAGGAGAGTGAATCCAGTCTTATTTCCTTTGATAGAAAAGGAAGTCAATTTTTTTTTTGATGCAAAGATCATTCCCTCGAATTTTCAAAATGGGTCTGTAATCTAGTACCTACCGGAAGAAAAACAAATGAAATTAGGCTTTGTGTAGATTTTAGCAATATGAACAAAGTTTCTCTTAAGGGAAACTACCCTCTGCCCAAAATGGATTATATCCTACAAAAGGTAGTTGGTTCTAGCAAAATCTCTTTGTTGGATGGTTTCTCAGGATATAACTGGGTTCTGGTTCATCCTGATGATCAACACAAAACAACATATACTACACCTTGGGGGACTTTTCTGTCTATAAAAATGCCCTTTCTTCTTATGAATGTTCGGGCCACTTTCCAAAGAGAAATGGACATAGAATTTGTTGATGAAATAGATAAATTCATTTTTATTTACCTATATGATATAACTGTGTTTTGAAATACATATGAAGAACATTTTCTACACCTAAGGAAAGTTTTTGAAAAATGCACAAAATATGGTATCTCCTTAAACCCTAAGAAAAATCTTTTCAGCTTAGATGAGGGAAAGCTTCTAGGTCATATCATTTCAAAAGAAGGTATTAGGATATATCATAGTAGAGTTGAAGCCATACTGAAAATTGACCCTCTCGGAAACAAGAAAGAAGTTCAATCCTTCATTGGTAGGACAAATTTCCTCAGAAGATTTATTCCTAACTTAGCCGAAATCTTAAGATCCATTACAAAAATTCTAAAGAAAGATATTGAAATAAAATGGAATACTGAAGCCAATAAATATTTTAGTGAAGTGAAGTTAGCTTTAACCACTACTCTTGTTTTGATAAGCCATGAGTTTAGAAAGGATTTTATGATTTTTTTCTTTTGCATCTGAGCATACTATTGCAGTTGTTTTGTTGCATAAAAATAGTGAAGGATATGAACAACCCATAGCTTTATTCAGTAGAGCTTTAGGGGATGTTTCATTAAAGTATAAGATCATGGAGAAATAAGCCTCTTCTCTGGTGAAGGGACTGAAAGACTTTAGATTTTACATCCTACATTCTCATATCATTGCATTTGTCCCAAGTGTTGTGGTAAAGGATATTCTAACAAAAACTGACCCAGATGGTAGGAGGATAAAATGGATTGCATTAATCCTATAATATGACATTGAGATCAGACCTACCAAGCTCATCAAAGTTCAGGCATTGTCTAAGCTAATGGCTAAGTCCAATTCCCATGCACTAGGTATTAATTTTATAATTGCACTTGATGAACAGGAAGAGTTGGCAACTCCATACGTATCAGAGACCTTTGCTACCTCTCCATGGTATGTAAAAATTACATTTTTGTTACAAAAGTTACAAGTCCATCCTGGTTTAACCAAGAAAAAAGCTATATTTCTAAAAATGAAAGCTATGAAATTCTGTATTTTAGATCATATTGTATATTGGAAAGATGTTGGAGGTATCTTGTTAAATTATTTGTTGAAAGATGAAGCAGACTAGGTCATGGAAGAGTTTCATCAAGGATACTATGCAGGCCATTTAAACTGGAAGACCACAACCAAAAAAATCCTGAGGGTTTGTTTTTACTAGCATACCTTATTTTCATATGTGCATAAGAAATTCACCACTTGCCACTAGTGAAAAATTTTTGAAGGCAAGAGAATGATTTTACCTTTACCATTGAAACCCATTTCAGTTGAGATTCCTTTTCAATAGTAGGGTTTGGATTTTATTGGTGAAATACACCCAAGCTCCTCGGGTCAACATAGATGGATCTTGACAGCCACTGGCTACTTTACTAAGTGGATTGAGGCTATTCCAACTAGACATGCCACAAACACCGCAATCATTTAATTTTTAGAAGGTAACGTCATGTCTATTTTTCGAAGTCCATATAATATTATCACTAACAATGTTGGTACCTTGAAATCAAAGAAAATGGTAGATTTTTGCAAAAAATACCACATAAAATTAGGGCACTCTATTGTCTATTATCCACAAGGGAATGGGTTAGCTGAGGATCCTAACAAGAGTCTAGTCAACATCATCAAGAAATTGTTGCAGGAGAATAAAAATTTCTTGGCATAAGAAGTTGATTAATGCCTTATGGGATGATAGAATTAGCACAAATAAATCTATTGAGATGTCTCCATTTATATTAATATACAGAGTAGATGCAATTTTCCCTACTTCCCTGGGAATCCCTGTGCTAAAGCTATTGCATGAAGCACAAGTAGAAACAAATGATTTGCAAAGAAGCATCAATCAAACCATATAGTTGCAGCAATCCAGGGAGGAGGTATACAAAAAAACTCAACTCATTCAAGATCAAGTTAAGAAGGTCCATGACAGGAGGAAAAAGGCATATGACTTTCAAATAGATTACTTGGTGTTAAAATCAGACTGAATGAATGAAGACAAAGGCAAGCATGGTAAATTCGATGGTTTGTGGAAAGGGCCATACAAAATTGAGACTTTCAGAGGTAACAAAGCCTTTTTATTAAAATAATTGACTAGAGAAGGACTGTCAGGTGGACCTATCAATGGCATACTACTCAAACATTACTTTTTTCTAGAATAGATTAGTTTCATTTAGAATCATTATGAATATCATTTTACTATTCTACTGCAAGAGTGAGGGTGGCTCACATCAGGAGTTGAATCCCAGAGAGAAGGCCCTAAGCTTATAATGATTTGTTGCCAATATTTATGAATAATAGTAGTTAAATTAGTCCAAGTACATAATAAGAATAGCTCGCCCAATGGATGAAGGCTACTGATCTACAGGGTTCTTGACACATCACAAGGAGGACGACATCCCCATTGGAGCAATTGTTAGGGTCCTATAATCTATAGGATCATAAGTTGATTATCTATGAATTTTCATCATTGTGATTGTTGTAAATAATGTTTCATTCTTCAAATGATTTCCAAAGAAAAAATAGAAAAAAAATTAAGAAAAAGAAAGAAAGGGGATACAAAAGAAAGAAAATATATATATGTGAAAAACAAAAGAAATAAAAAATAAGAAAAAATGAAAATACCCCAAAATAAGTGAGCAAGTCTAAATGCCACTACATTTATAAAAATAAAATAATAAAAAAATATGCCTGAGAAATGCTTTTAGAAAGTTTGAATAATGTGTAGCTAGTTAAAATGCCACATTAGAGTTAGATAAGTAGGATTAGTTAGTTTAATCACATTGTTTGAGCATGATTAAACTTGTTTAATAAAATTAGATTAGTTAAAATACAAATTATTTTACCACATCGTTTAATCATGGTCAAATTTGATTTAATTAGGTTAGTTAGGGTCTGATTAATTAACCACACTATTTAAGCATGGTTAAATTAGATTAAAATGAAATTAATAGAATATTGTTATCGCAAGGTATAAAATGTGATTTGCAATATTAATAATGTTTAATTTGATTCTACATGTTTTTCGATTGTCATAATGGATGTGCAACGATGAACAACCACGGTCTCACCCACCCATATCAACGACAGGTGATGAGTTCGGACCCCCACCCCTTTGACGATTAACCAAGGGGGTGTTTTTGAAAAGAGGTCTCCCCTTTTACCACCCGCACAATGTGTCAACTCCATATTTATTCTGGACCTCAGCGCCCTACCCCCCGCACATAAAACGATATATCAACCCACCCCCCTCCAAAATCCGTCTTTCAATTCCCACCTTTGTGGCTGTTGACTCCACCCCGTGCTCTCGCACCACTGTTATTTTGCCATGTGGTGCATCCTGGTCCCCACTTTGCCCCAATGTAATTCTACCATGTGGCACTCCTTACTTCATTTTTTATCCCATCAAGGTCATCTCCCTACCCCGCTCCACTATCGTTCTGACACATGGCACTATTCCATAGTCGTTATGTAACCTCTCATGTGATAAATTACCTGCTCCGATTAAATAGATAAATTACAACAATAATCATACTTTTGCTATTAAAACAAAATAAAATTCATTCATTCACCCTTCTTTTTCCTGTTCCAAAGAATTTGTAACCATAACTTTCTCCAGCACCCAGCCAATATACAATATTGATATATAGAATGTCCAGTCATCAAACCAACCTGCCACTATGACTAGTCAACGATAAAAAACCTTTGTATGCCCAACGACCAGTTTTCGTCCAATTTTCCTAGGTAAACTATGAATTCAAGTTTCTTTTTTTTTAACTATGGCTCCTGAAGGAAAACCTAAAATTATAGAAGAGAACCCTCTCACGCCCATTGTCATTTATCTGGACCATCAACCTCTAGTAGACCAAGAGTACAAAATCAGTGAAATCAGCTGTGAGTTCGACCTTCATGAACTCCACAACTAGTTAAAACATAAATTTATATACCTCAATGATGAATTGGGCATGTGGGATTCCTGCCTACCCCAATTCATTTTCCCTCACACCTACCACTACCCTTAAATTGTCTCATGGTGCCAATTTTGATATATTACTAGTCAAAGGGCAATTTTGGCCCACAATAATGACATTATTTTCACCATCACCTCTAAATCCATCTCCCAAATGCTCCAAATTCAAAATTATGCACCTCTGAAACCTTTTAAAGTAGATCCTTCATGGAATTCTACAAGAACCTAAACTTTCCTCACATAACAAATATTTTTGAAACATTTCTCCCTGAGGATGCTCAATTACCAAAGAAGAATACCCCCTATTCATCCTCTTTGTTCCTTGAGATGACTAAAAAAATCATCTCCCTTGTTTCTTGTTTACTGGGCTAACAATATGATCAGTGGGTTGATGAGGCCATCATAGGGTTTCTCTCAATCTTCTAAATAGATGAAAAGCCCCCAATTATCTTCAACTACAGTGAGTTTCTAGAAGATGTCATCCATGAGCACTTCCTAAAATTTTCCACAAAAGGAACCTTCAAATATGCATCAATTCTGGTTTATTTGTTTTTGTATCATAGGGCAGACATATTTCAGTTTTCATTCCAAAGTTTGGATGAGCAAGGAAATTCCCAATCTATAATTCATTGGATTTCCTTGGTGAGAAAGAATTCAAATGAGTTTACTTTCAGTGACTATGTTGATAAATTTCTATATATAGTTTTTGCCTATTGAATAGTGAAATTGAACCTAGAATAAGACCTTAAATAAGAAGGATTTTACACCTTAGCGATCATACCAAAATAGGTGACTGGTACTTATACCAGAATTACAGAGAAATTAGGGTGTATGGGTGTGAATTAGCACCTTACAGGTTGCCAAAATTCGTCCCAATGAGAATTTTCTCATTAGAATACATTAAATAGATGATTCATATGGACGATCTCCATTTTGTAACAACAAAGATAAAATCACAGTTTAAGATTAAAGCACAGGTCGGTCCTTTCATCTACAACACAAGAACAACACCTAAAGAAGCAAATATCCTCCTAAAACAAATGAACTTCAAACTTAGCCTTACCTGTTCATATGACCCCTTGGGAGTGATTTCAAAGCTAAGAGTAGAATAGAAGACTACTCCATACATTCACACTCCAAGGTCATATATTGAGAAGTACATGAACCAGGATCAATGGCTGGAGAACACTCTGCAAGAGGTTGAAGAGTAGGTAATATCAACTACAACATCACATAATCCTATACCACAGGAGAAGCAGGACAAGAGACCAAGGGAAGAGGTTTCCCCCATAGTCACAGAAATACCAGAAAAAGAATTTCAAATCTACAAGAAGAGGCAAAGTACTAATCCAACAGGAGAAATCTTTCAAGAAGAGAATACACGGTCCACCATTATTTTGAGAGGCCCTCATGCTTCAAAGAGGACTGAGGTTATTTTTGTAGGGTCTCCATTATCTTCGGCCTCAAAGGAGCCACTAGACACCTCTTAGTCAAGGGAATTGGCTCATGATCAATCTGAACCAAACATATTTTCTAAGTACAGATAAATAGAGAAGAAAAATGAACAGCTAAAAGCTACAACATATACACAGTTTTGGAAGCAAATAACCTCTTCGCAACATAGGTTTCTCTCTACCTTTGACATAGAGAAAGAGAAAATGAAAATAGCATTCCTACATGTTGATGTCCCTTTCCCAAAGACTCATGAACCTTATAATAAATCATTTGTTTCTTTCACTACTGATCAAATTCATCCAATTAATCAAATAGACATGCACAAGAAAATAGGCGAGATGTTGTATTCCACTTTGACAACTTCAGCAATGGCAGCTTCTAGGCTGCAAGCCTCTGTAAATAATATCCAATCTCATCTTAAATTAGAGAAATTCTCTTCTCTATCCAATGATAGAAAAATAAAATCATTGGAAGACCTTGTAGTCAAACTGGGATATGATCCCAGCAATGTGTAAGCAGCAAAAGAGATTATCAAAAGGAAAAATGTTGACATTGTAGCACTTAAGAAGTAGCTCAAGCTTCCCTCCATAGAAGACCCATAGACTAAGGAAGTCAAAGAATTAGAGAAGGAAAAATAAGATATGTTCAAAATCATTATTGAACAAAGTGGACAGATCAAAGCAATGGAGGTTGAAATGGAGAAATTGTTAAAGGAAAGGGAACAATCCACATAGTTGGCAGCGATTCCACTGACAACAGTTCCCATTGCATCTGCATCAGTAGTAGGGGCGTCCACTTTAGCAACCATTACTGAGGGGAAATCTACATATTCTTTAGAGGAACTTATCAACGCAATGGATGACCTGTCAATCAGAGGACAAGAAATTGAAAAGCTGAAAACTTAGTTGAAGAACCTTCATGAGAAGAAACTAAATGTTGACCATGTATACTTAGTTGAATTGTAGAAAAATCATAAGTTAATGTAGAAGATTGAACAGTTGCAAAGTGAGTCTGCAATGGCACAGACGTTGGCATGGGCAAAAGAGAGTATATGGATACAAATAAATGAGGCCATGACTGAAATATGGCCAACAATTTAGATTATTTTTAAGAAAAAAGAGTTAATACATAGGTCCAAAGAGGTAATTGAAGAAGTGAAAGTATATTTAGGGTAGAAGCTAAGTGAAGCCACTGCTCTGATCATAATTTTGAATTTGAAGACTAAGGAATAATTTGAAGAATTTGAAATTGCAGACAAGACAAAGACCATTTTGGAGGTGGGGAGGATCCTTACAAAAAGGAACCTTATGCTTCAATTGGAGAAAAAGTGTCACAATATGGAGTCCAACATTCAGAAGTTCACATAAAATTTGATGTGATAAATCATAAGGGATTACCATGTTTTATTGGGATTAGAGAAAAGTTGCTCACTTTACAAGATTATCACCAAAAATTATATACCATAACAATGGATACGTGAAATTTTCTACCCTCAAAGGAAGAATCACAGGAAAACCCTTCATGGAAGCTTTTTATTTTGATTTTTTTGTCAAACATGAGATAAAGCACTTGTTCATTATCAGGCCAACATTTCAGAAGTACACCGAGGTGAATGAAACCTACAGGAAACTAGTCAAATTTTCCACTCCAAGTGAAGACCGATGGGACAAATTTTGTGAGTTACTAGGGTAAAATAATTTGTTTCCTTCAACAGTAAGGCAACACTTTTTTAGATCGAGTCATCACCAACAACCCTCAAAGATAGTGCCATAGAATTACAACAGTTTTAGCTACATACTTTTTTGTACTATTTCTGTAATCAGTTTAGGATATTTTGTAAAAAATATTGATATTTTCACTCAAGGTATTTCTAATAATTTTTGTATAATTACTTCACAAATAGAAGTACAAGTGATGGGACTTGTATCAAGAAAGCATATTTTTATGTAAAGTTGTTCACTGAGTTGAAAGTGATCATTCCATTAATACAAAAGATTGTTCCAAGATTCATGTGTCAGGCTAATTGGTGATGTCTTTCCTTTTGTAAACTTGTTATATCTTTGTTTCATATGTTTTATTATCTGAATTGTTTAGAATAATATGAAGGGATAAACTTGTTTAATCACACTCTATCCTGGATTTTAAGCAATTTATACATTTTCAAACTAAAGTTAAATATAGAATTCATGTTAAAATGCTCTATGTTTAATGAAATTTGAATCTATTCCTTCCTCTCACTCCATAAAGCTTAAAAGATCCAAATAGCGTGCCTAACTTGCCCTATTTCAATATTTTTTTATATTTCTATTTTTTATCACCTTAAGACTTTAACTCCATTTCCCAGTGGTCTTTCCTTGTAGTTTCAACCAAGCATTTCAAAAAAAAAAACTCTAAACCTAATATCTAGCCTAAAATTCCAAAATCAACAAATCTAAATCCAATTGAGAGATCCCTCTCTGGGTTTAAAAGGGATAGATTCTAAGCTTAAAAGTTGTTATGTGGTTACCTTTGTGTTTCTTTCACAGCCTTAAGAAATTACGGATTGATAACATCCTGACGACCATACTGGTGACTTCGAACAAATCTGATTTGTATTAATTTTTCCCTGGTCAAAATTTTTTTTTCAATGCTTAAAGTTATTTCTAGGTTTGTGATTGAGAAATAGATTTGATTTGAGGTTGCTTTCCACTTAAAATTTTTACATTTTTATATCTGTAAATATGTTATATTAGATATGGTTCGTAAGAAGATATATACTAGAGCTAATCTAGATCAAAATCTACCAAAAATTGTAGATAACCCTAAAAAAATTCTTAGAAATAAAAGTTTAGTCGAGAGCTAGGAAAGTAATAATCCTCTCTTTAGGGTTAATTCTCTTCTTAAAAGATTTGAAATAGTAGAAGACATAGAATTTGATTTACCATTTGAACATAGTCTCTTCCGAACTAAATATGATAGTTTTGTAGTTGAAACTGTTTTTTATGAAAACATCTTAAAACCCTACATTTCAAAGCATAAAACTGTGAAATCAAATGTTGATGATGATGTCATCAAATAATTTAACAAACTTGAAGTGTCGATGTCTGAACTATATCAAGTTATACATACATCTCTTGAATCACCTAAATCCTCACATTCCTCTTCTACTGCTTCATCCCCAACCCAGCCATTAATTTCACTTAGTATTTATATCTCACTTGAAATTCATCTTGTTTATACTACCCTTCCATAGATTCCTCCTATTTCCACTATTCCTCTAGAAATTCCTCTTGTTTCTATTATTCCTCCAAACATTCCTCCTATTTATACCACACCTCCATTTATTCCACCTATTACCAGTATACCCATTTCATCTACTATCCCTACCATCACTACATCAACCCAACAAAGTTCTACTCCACCTCCTTTAATCCCTCCCACATTCACACCTGTTATAGTGTCATCATCTTCCCACTCTCATTTACCAATCATGGTAACTCGTTATTCTCCCTTGATCGTGCCTAGAGAACTCAATGCAATTCCTCAAGATTATCAAAGTAGGATGCCCCAATTTGATGGCACAAGGCCAATTACTGCTCAACAACATATTGATAAAATTAATGATTACTTAGACCTCCAAGAGATTAATGATGATGATGTTAAAGTGAGATTGTTTACCCAAAGTCTCACTAGTGAGGCTAAAAAATGGTTTAAGGTATTTCCAACTCGTTATATCCCAAATATCACTCAATTTCATGAAAATTTCCTTAGAAGATGAGAAGTTAAAAAGGATCCTCTACAAATCTGAACTGAGTATGAAAGTATTAAAAGAGCCCCTCATGAAACAATCCAGGATTATTGCACCATATTCAACAACATTTATAACTCTATCCCCATTGGCATACAACCCCAACCAAGTTTAGCTCTGATCAAATTCCCAAATGGTTTTGATCCAGACATGTCTTACCAACTCAGAGAAAGAAATCCTTCTACCCTTGAGGAGATGCAAAGAAATGCAGTTAGTGTAGAAGCTAATATGTTAGCCAAAAGATCTAGGCTAAAAGTTGAAGGGAGAGTATCTATTAAAGAGGAACCTACTTCTTCCTCATCTGATGCTGTGTTGGATAGATTATTTAGTTCTATCGAAAGAATGGTAGAGAGAATATGTTTAACTGATAGAGCTCCTCCAAGATTTAATCAAGGTGGCCCTCAAAATAGAAATCTAAATCTTAGGAGGAATCCACCCTTAACCAAACAAACAGAACAAAGAGGCTCAAATGATCAACAACAAATCAAGCCTCCATTCCAAGAAAACTATGTTGATGAAGAAGTTGAGTTGATAGAAGATCCTAGAGAAAACCAGATAGATAAACTTATTTGAATAAAGTGATATATATCATATTTGTTTTTACCAAGAAATAGCAAGATTTGTTCTTGCTATCCCAACCAAAAGCCCTCCCATAAGAGTCAAATGAGTATAAACAAGGATTCCAAAATGCTATAATGGAAGTGCATAAGAAGTACAAATTAAGAAGAAAAAACATTGTTGGAAATCCTCCCAACAAAACTCATAATAATTCCCCTTCCACTAGCCAAACAAAGGATGGCTCTCAAAAAGAGGCTCCTAAAAGACAGGATCAGAATACCAAAGATATAGACAAACCTCAAACCTCTTTCAGCATTGAGATTGAGTTGGATAAAGTTGATTTTTCAATTCCTTTAACATAATTAATCAACAAAAATGCATATAGGTCCCAAGTTATGAAATCCCTGGAAATAGGGGAAGGGACAGACATAGTAAACCTGACTTAGGACCAACATGAATTATTATTTGGACCTATAATGGAAGTAAAATATTAGTATGGAACTGTGCCTCCTTTATACATTAGTTTGAATATTCATGACAAGATTCTGCATAACGCAATTCTTGACTATGGTTATTCTCACAATCTGATCCCAGAGCCATCATGGAAAAACTGGGTTTAGATATCACAAGGCCTTACAAAGATTTGTATTCCTTTTATTCTAGAAAGGTCAGATGCCTAGGTCTCATCAAAGACCTATGTGTCACTTTAGCCCAAATCCTAGCCAAAACTCTAGTTATAGACATTGTAGTATTAGACATACCCCCTAAGTATGGAATGTTACTATCAAGGTCCTTGGGAGCAAAGCTACAAGGTACTTTGAAAAAGGATATTACCTATGCTACCATTCATGTTTTTGGTTAGCAGAGAAGACTATATAGGGAGACTTTCATGGAATACATGTTTAGTAGCCAAGAAAATCCAAACAATTACCCTTGTACTCTATGCATTTAGATTTAGACTCCTCTATTTTATACAATGATGAATCTGTAGAGGAGGAAGTTTCACATTTAGAAGCTGAGCTAAGAAAGACAGAGGAAATAAAATTTGAACCTTGGAAACAAGAGGAAGAGAGTGAAGCCCTATGGAACATGGAATTTCATGGGGTTGTAAGCATGAAAGGAGCTAGGGCAGGTATTTGGGTTCTAAACTCACAAACAAGGGTAGCTAAAGGACACTCTTACATACTAAACTTCCAACGTACAAACAATATAGTTGAATATGAAGCATTAATCTTAGGATGAAAAATTTTAAAGAGGTTAGGGGATAAAATATTTTTTGTGCACGGTGATTCATAACTCATCATTAACTATATTAAAGGTGAGTATTCAGCCAAGCACCCTAGATTAAGAGCCTATAGAAATCCAATTTTAGATTTTCTTCAATGTTTCCCTGAATATCAATTGTCTCTTTTTCCTAGAGGCCAAAATATTTTTGCAGATGCTTTAGCTACTTCAGCTAGTACTTGTAAGGTACCATTACACCATAATATAAAATATGAGGTTGAAATAAAACACAGACCAGCTATCCCGAATAATGTAAGATATTGGCAAGTTTTTGAAAGTGACAAACAAGTAGAGAATTTTTTACAATTAAAAGATGATTTTGAGTCTGTAAATATTGATACAGATAATGATGTATATGGAAATAAAAAATAAATGTTGTTAAATGAAACTGATGACAAGCAAGAATAACTTGAGGTTATCCAACTTAAATACAATGTGTTTCCAAGAGGATTGATTCCATTGGAAGAGATTTTTGACTTCAATGATGTAGACAAAAAGCCAAAAATAGAGCTAGTGGGAGCCGCGGTAGAGGACTGTAACATATGAACTGCAGATATTCCTAAAATTTTGAAATTGTCCAAATCCTTACCTCCTAAATAAAAATAAAAATACATTGAGCTACTTAAGGAATTCTCTTATGCGTTTGCTTGGAGCTATGAAGATTTAAAATCATATGATACTCGTATCATATAGGACACCGTTCCCATCAAAGAAGATCAAAATCCCTTCAAACAAAAATTTAGGAGAGTGAATACAGTGTTATTACCTTTTATAGAAAAGGAAGTCAAAAAACTTTGTGATTCAAAGATCGTTTTACCCCTCAGATATTGAAAAATTGGTCTCTAATCTAGTATCTACCAAAAAGAAAACAAGTTAAATTAGGCTTTGTGTAGATTTTAGGAATCTGAACAAGGTTTCCCTTAGGGACAACTACCCACTGCACAAAGTGGATCCTATCCTACAAAATATAGTTGGTTCTAGCGGAATCTCTTTGTTGGATTGTTTCTCAAGATACAACCAAGTTCTGGTTCATCCTGATGATCAACACAAAATAACATTTACTACACCTTGGGGGAATTTTATGTATGTAAAAATGCCCTTTGGCCTTATGAATGTTGGGCCACTTTACCTATATGATATAATTGTGTTTCCAAAGACAAATGAAGAACATTTGCTACACCTAAGGAAAGTTTTTGAAAAATGCAGAAAATATGCTATCTCCTTAAACCCTAAGAAACTACTTTTTGGTTTAGAGGTGGGAAAAATTCTAGGTCATATCATTTCAAAAGAAGGTATTAGGATAGATCCTAGCAGATTCCAAGCCATACTTAAAATTGGCCCTCCCAAAAACACGAAAGAATTTCAATCCTTCATTTGTAGGATAAATTTCTTCAAAAGATGTATCCGTAACTTCGACTAAATCTTAAGCTCCATTACAAACATGCTAAAGAAAAATATTGAAATAAAATGGAATACTGAAGCCAAGAAATCTTTTAGTGAAGTGAAGTTAGCTTTAACCACTGCTCATGTTTTGATAAGCCTGGACTTTAGAAAGGATTTTATGATTTTTTTCTTTTGCATCTGAGCATATTATTGCAGTTGTTTTGTAGCAAAAAAAATGTGAAGGGTATGAACAACCCATAGCTTTATTCATCAGATCTTTAAGGGATGTCTCATTAAAGTATAACATTGTGGAAAAACAAGCCTTTGCTTTGGTGAAGGCACTG
This sequence comes from Pinus taeda, assembly GCA_000404065.3. Lineage (NCBI taxonomy): Eukaryota > Viridiplantae > Streptophyta > Pinopsida > Pinales > Pinaceae > Pinus > Pinus taeda. The sequence goes on from APFE031469975.1 coordinate 36,849, forward strand.
AAAGACTTTAGAGTTTACATCCTACATTCTCATATCATTGAAATTGTCCCAAGTACTATGGTAAAGGATATTATGACACAAAGACCTAGATGGTAGGATGGGAAAATGGATTGCAATCATCCTAGAATATCATATTGAGATCAGAGCTATCAAGCTCATCAAAGGTCGGGGATTGGCTAAGCTAATGGCTAAGTCCAATTTCCATGCACTAGATACTAATTTTATAGTTTCACTTGATGAATAGGAAGAGATGGAAACTCCACATGTATCAAAGTCCTTTGCTACCAATCCATGGTATGAAGACATTATCTTAGAGTTACAAAATTTACAAGATCTTCCTGGTTTAACCAAGAAAAACACTAGATTTCTAAAAATGAAATCCATGAAATTTTGTATTTTGAATAAGATTGTATATTGGAAAGGTGCTAGAGGTATTTTGCTAAACTGTTTGTTGAAAGATGAAGGAAGAAGGGTCATGGAAGAGTTTCACCAAGGAGACTGTGGAGGCCATTTGTACTGGAATACCACAGCCAAAAAAATCTTAGGGTTTAGTATTTACTGACCTACCTTGTTTTTAGATGTTGTTTTCAGATGTGCATAAGAATGTCACCACTTGCCACAAGTGCCAAATTTTTTAATGCAAGAAAATATTTTTCGTTTCCCATTGAAACCATTTCCGTTGAGATTCCTTTTCAATAGTGGGGACTGGATTTCGTTGGTGAAATCCACTCCTTGGGTCAACATAGATGGATATTGATAGCCACTGACTCTTTACTAAGTGGACTGAGGCTATTCCAACCAGACAAACCATATACACCATAATCATTCAATCTTTAGAAGGTAACATTTTGTCTAGGTTTTGATGTCCACATAAGATTATCATTAACAATGATGTTGGCTTTAAATCAAAGAAAATGGTATATTTTTGCAACAAATACCACATAAAATTAGGACACTGTACTTCCTATTATCCAAAAGGGAATGGGTTAGTTGAGTCTTCTAACAAGAGTCTAGTCAACATCATCAAGCAATTGTTGCAGGAAAATAAAAAATCTCGGCATAAGAAGTTGATTAATTCCCTATGGGCTAATATAATTAGCACAAATGAATCTATAAGGATGTCTCCATTTCAATTAATATATGGAGTAGATGCAATTTTCCCTAGTTCCCTAAGAATCCCTGTGCTAAAGCAATTGCGGGAAGCACAAGTAGAAACAAATGATTTGCAAAGAAGGATCAATCAGACCATATAGTTGAAACAATCCAGGGAGGAGGTCTACAAAAAAACTCAACTCATTTAGGATAAAACTAAGAAGATCCATGATGAGAGGACTAAGCTAGATGAATTCCAAATAGATGACCTGGTGTTAAAATGAGACTCAAGGAACAAAGGCAAGCATGGTAAATTCTAAAATTTGTGGAAAGGGCCCTCCAAAATTGATATTTTCATAGATAACAATGTTTTTTTATTAAAAGACTTGACTGGAGAAGGCCTGCTAGGTGGACCTGTCAGTGGAAGACTACTCAAACATTACTTTCTTCTAGAATAGATCAGTTTCATTTAGAATTATTGTGAATATCATTTTATTATTATACTACAAGAGTGAGGGTGGCTTACATCAAGAGTTGAAGCCCAGAGAGAAGGCCCTAAGATTCTGATGATTTTTTGCCCATATTTATGAATAATAGTAGGTAAATCAATTGAATTACATAATAAGGACAACTCGCCCAATGGATGAAGGCTACTAATCTACAGTATTCTTGACACCTCACAAGGAGGATGACATCCCCATTGGAGCCATTATTAGGGTAATATAATCTATAGGATCATAAGTTGAGTATCTTTGAATTTTCATGATTCTAATTGTTGTAAATAATGTTTCATTCTGCAATGATTTCCAAAGAAAAAATAGAAAAAATAGAAGAAAAAAAGGGATACAAAAGAAAGAAAAAATATATATGTGAAAAACAAAAGAAATAAAAAATAAGAAAAAATGAAAATACCCCAAAATAAGTGAGAAAGTCTAAATGCCACTACATTTATAATAAAAAATAAAAAAATATGCATGAGAAATGCTTTTAGAAAGTTTGAATAATGTGCAGCGAGTTAAAATGCCACATTAGAGTTAGATAAGTAGGATTAGTTAGTTTAATCACATTGTTTGAGCATGATTAAACTTGTTTAGTAAAATTAGATTAGTCAAAATAAAAATCATTTTACCACATAGTTTAATCGTGGTCAAATTTGATTTAATTAGGTTAGTTAGGGTTTCATTAATTAACCACACCATTTAAACATGGTTAAATTAGATTAAAATGAAATTAATATAATAGTGTTATCGCAAGGTATAAAATGTGATTTTCAATATTAATAATGTTTAATTTTATTTGGAATGTTTGTCGCTTGTCATAATGGACATGTAACAATGAACAACTGAGGTCTCACCTACCTGGATCAACAACAGGTGATGAGTTTAGACCCGCCCCCCTCGACAATTAACCAGGGGGGGATTTCTTAAAAGAGGTCTCCCCTTTTACCGCCTGTGCAACGTGTCAACTCCAGGTATATTCTGGACCCCCCTCCTACATAAAACCAGATATCATCCCACCCCCTCCAAAATCCACCTTTCGACTCCCACCATTGTGATTGTTGACTCCACCCCATGCTCCCGCACCATTGTTATTTCACCATGTGGCGCGTCCTAGTCCCCATTTTCCCCCAATGTAATTCTACCATGTGGCACTCCCAACTTCATTTTTATCCCATCATGGTCACCTCCCTCCCCCACTCCACTACCCTTCCAACACATGGCACTATTCCATAGCCATTATGTAACTGCTCATGTGATAACATACCCACTCCGATTAAACAACTAAATTTCAATGGTAATCAAATTTTTTCCATTAAAAAAAACCAAAACCTATTTATTCACCCTCCTTTCACCTGTTCCAAAGAATTTGTAACCATAACTTGCTCCAACACCTAGTCAATATACACAATTGATATATAGAACATCAAGTCATCGAACCAACCTGCCACTATGACCAGTCAATGATCGAAAAACCTGTGTATGCCCAGCCACCATTTTTCATCCAATTTTCCTAGGTAAACTCTAAATTCACATTTCTTTTCTATCTACTATGGTTCCTAAAGGAAAACCTAAAATTATAGAAGAGAACCCTCTCCTGACCCTTGTCATTGATCTGGACCATCAACCTCTAGTAGACCAAGAGTATAAAATCAATGAAATCAGTTGTGAGTTCGACCTTCATGAACTCCACACCTGGTTAAAACATAATTTATATACCTCAATGATGAATCAGGCTTGTGAGATTCCACCCTACCCTAATTCAATTTTCCTCAGACCTACCACTACCTTGAAATTGTCTCATGGTGCCAATTTTGATATATTCCTAGTCAAAGGGAAATTGTGGCCCACAATAATGACATTCGTTTCACCATCACCTATAAATCTATCTCGCGGATGCTCCAAATTAAAAACTATGCACCTCTAAAACCTTTTACAGTAGATTCCTTCATGGAATTCTACAAGAACCTAACATTTCCTCACAGAACAAATATTTTTGAAACATTTCTCCTCGAGGATGCCCAATTACCAAAGAACAATCCCCCTATTCATCCTCCATGTTCCTTGAGATGACTAAAAAAATCATCTACATTGTTTCTTTTTTATTGGGATACCAATCTAATCAGTGGGTTGATGAGGCCATCATAGGGTTTCTCTCAATCTTCTCAACAAATGAAAAGCCCCAAATTATCTTCAACTACAGTGAGTTTCTAGAAGATGTCATCCATGAGCACTTTCCAAAATTTTCCACATAAGGAACATTCAAATATGTATCAAATCTGGTTTATTTATTTTTGTATCATCAGGTAGACATATTTCAGTTTCCATTGCAGAGATTGGATGAACATGGAAATTCCCAATCTATAATTCATTGGAATTCCTTAGTGAGGAAGCATTTAAATGAGTTTACTTTCAATGACTATGTTGATAAATTTCTATATACAGTTTGTTGCCTATTGAATAGTGAAATTGAACCTAGAATAGGATGACCTTAAATAAGAAGGATTTTACACCTTAGTGATCATACCAAAACAGGTGACTGGTACTTGTACCATAATTACACATAAATTAGGGTGTATGGATGTGAATGAATTTGCAAATTACAGGTTGCCAAAATTTGTCCCAATGAGAATTTTCTCATTAGAATACACTATACAGACGATTCATATGGATGATCTCCATTTTGTAACAACAAAGAGAAAATCACAATTTAAGATTAAAGCACAAATCATTCCTTTCACCTACAACACAAGAACAACACCTAAATAAGTAGACATCTTCCTAAAAAAAGTGAACTTCAAACTTAGATTTTACCTGGTCATATGACCCCTTGGGAGTGATTTCAAAGGTAAGAGTAGAAAAGAAGACTACTCCATCCATTCACACTCCAAGGTCAGATATTGAGAAGTACATGAACCACGATCAATAGCTGGAGAACACTCTACAAGAGGTTTAGGAGTATGTAATATCAACTACAAAAACACATAAACCTACACCACAAGAGAAGCAGGACAAGAGGTCAGGGGAAGAGGTTTCCCCCATAGTCACAGAAATTCCAAAAAAAAAAAATCAGATCTACAAGAAAAGGCAAAGGATTAATCCAACATGAGAAATATTTCAAGAAGAGAATACAAGTCCACCATTATTTTTATAGGCCCTCATGCTTCAAAGAGGACTGAAGTTATTTTTATAGGGTCTCCATCATCTTCAGCCTCCTAGGAGCAACTAGATACCTCTCAGTGAGGGGTATTGGCTCAGTATCAATTTGAACTAAACATATTTGCTAAGTACATATAAATAGAGAAGAAAACTAAACAGATAAAAGCTACAACATATACATAGTTTTGGAAGCAGACAACCTCTTCACAGCATAGGTTTCTCTCTACCTTTGACATGGAGAAAGAGGAAATGCAGATAGCCTTCTTGCATGGTGAGGTCCCTTTCCCAAAGACTCATGAACATTATAAGAAATCATTTTTTTCTTTCACTACTAATCAAATTCATCCAATTAATCAAATAGACCTGCATAGGCAAACAGGGGAGATGTTTTATTCCACTTTGACAACTTCAGAAATGGCGGATTCTAGGCTACAAGCCTATGTAAATAATATCCAATCTCATCTTAAATTAGAGAAAGTCTCTTCTCTAGCCAATGATACAAAAATAAAATCATTGGAAGACCTTGTAATCAAACTAGGATATGATCCCAGCAATGTGAAAACAGCAGAAGAGATTATCAAAAGGGAAAATATTGACATTGCAGCACTTAAGAAGCAGCTCAATCTTACCTCCACAGAAGACCCACAGACTAAGGAAGTCAAAGAATTAGAGAAGGAAAAAGAAGATATGTTCAGAATCATTATTGAACAAAGTGGACAGATCAAAGAAATGGAGGTTGAAATGGAGAAGCTGTTAAAATAAAGGGAACAATCCACATAGTTGGCAGTGATTCCACTGACAGGAGTTCCCGTTGCATCTACATTAGTAGTAGGGGCATCCACTTCAGCAACCATTACTAAGGGGAAATCTGCATATTCTTTAGAGGAACTTATCAAGGCAATGAATGACCTGTCAATCAGAGGATAAGAAATTGAGAAGTTTAAAACTTAGTTGAAGAACCTTCAAGAGCAGAAACTAAATGTTGAAAATGTATGTTAAACTGCAGAAAACTCATAAGTTAACGTAGAATATTGAACAGTTCCAAAGTGAGTCTGGAATGGCACGAACATTGGCACATGCAAAAGAAAGTATATGGATAGATATAAATGAGGCCATGAATTAAATATGGCCCTCAATTTATATTATTTTTTAGAAAGAAGAGTTAATACATAGGTCCAAAGAGGTAATTGAAGAAGTGAATGTAGATTTAGGGTAGAAGCCAAGTGAAGCCACTGCTCTGATCATAATTTTGAATTCGAAGACTAAGGAAGAATTTAAAATTGTAGACAAAACAAAGACCATTTTGGAGGTGAGGAGGATCCTTACAAAAAGGAACCTTATGCTTCAATTGGAGAACAAGTGTCACAATATGAAGTCCAACATTCAGAAGTTCTACATAAAATTTAATGAGATAAATCAAAAGGGACTGCCATGCTTAATTGGGATTGGAGAACAATTGCTCAGTTTACAAGATTATCACCAGAAATTATATACCATAGCAAGGGATAAGTCAAATTTTCTACCCTCAAAGGAAGAATCAGAGGAAAACCCTTCATGGAAGCTTTGGATTTTGATTTGTTTATCAAACATGAGATAAAGCACTTGTTCATTATTAGGCCAACATTTCAGAAGTACATCGAGGTGAATGAAACCTACATGAAACTAGTCAAATTCTCCACTCCAAGCGAAGACCGATGGGACAAATTTTGTGAGTTACTGGGGTAATATAATTTTTTTCCTTCAATAGTAAGGAAACACTTTTTGAGGTCAACTCATCGCCAGCAACCCTCGAATATAGTGCCAGAGAATTACAATAGTTTTAGCTACATACTTTTTTGTACTATTTCTGTAATCAGTTTAGGATATTTTGTAAAAAATCTTGATATTTTCACTCAAGATATTTCTGATAATATTTGTATAAGTACTTCACAGTACAAATGATGGGACTTGTATCAAGAAAGCATATTTTGATGTAAGTTGAAAATGAACATTTCATTAATACAGAATATTGTTCCAGGATTCATGTGTCAGGCTAATTGGTTATGTCTTTCCTTTTGTAAACTTGTTATATCTTTGCTTTCATATGTTTTCTTTGTTGGCATTATGACATAGTTTTTGAGTTATGACACAAGTGTTGTCCTTGACGGCAACTCACTTAGATGGTAGATCACAGTTCAGGCTCTCAGAATGAAAGAAAAAGAGATATACACAGGTTCCTCTTAACCAAGTCGCGTTTACAAGTGAGTTCGACGATCAAAAGGAACGTATACGTATGCATGCACTTTCATGCACGGAAAAGCACGTGCATGTGGGAAAACTTATTTTTGATCCATGGTATTGGTCCAAGGTATTTTGTCCGACGTATTGGCCCCAGTTATTTGGTTCAAGGTATTGGTTCTTAGTGGTTTTGGACCATGGTGTTGAGTAAGGCCTTAGACTATAAAAGGAGGAGAAGATCATTAGGCAAAGGCACTGAAACAGTCTTAAATATCTGATGAAGTGGGAAATCCAGTATGCAAGTTATGGGTTCCTGATGCATTACATCTGAACTGATTCCTTTGAGCTGCATCTGAGCCAAGGAGGAATCTCAGCAGTTGATGGAGGACAATCTCTAATGGTGGAGCGAGATCTTATGGCTTGGAATGAATCATATCTATATGGTTCGATCATGCTTATTCTAGATCTATAATCTGACGCATGTAGTGTTCTGTAAATATTATGATATGGGTATAACTCAGGTTTGGAAAAGCTGCAAATCATGAATGAATATTTACAGATGTATACGCTGGTTGACTATGATAAAAGTGCATACATACACAGGTTATATACATCCAAATAGCGTATACCATATAAACTATGATGTTTGAAGTTACAGGTGCTTCTGGTTGTTGATGCAAAGTTCTGAGTTCTAGTGACTATTTACTAGTGTCAGTATTCTGCATATTCAGATTGGTTGATTGTGTTTAGCTTCAGGGTTGATGGATGAGATCTAATCATAATGAATTATCTTTATGTGATCTAATGGATTAGTTCTAGTTTCTAACATAAGTATTATCCTGGTATATGTAATGATATGGGTATATCTGAAGTCAGGAAGTGCAGAAAAGTTATAAGTAAGTATTTGATGACATATACACTGGTTCGCTTTTGTGAAGTTGCGATGGTTCGACTCTTCCAGATAGCATATGCACTCTAATCCATGATTTTTATGATACAGTTGGATTTGGACATTGTTGTAGAGTTTTGTGTTCTGCTCTATGTTTTTGTGACTTCACTTTGTTGACAGGGTTCAGTGATTCAGTATTGGGTGATTCAGAGATTGATGATGCAAGTGGTTGTGCTTTAGTGATATTGATGGGTCCGGTATGAAAATTGGATGAAACATGGCCTTCAGATTATGAGGTTGATTTCCATGAGTATCCAATCTAAAAATTTATGAAATGCGGTCCCTGGAAGAAAAGAGAGAAGGTTGTATCCTTTGCAGGTAGAAGCCTGCGTACTAGTATAAGACTGCTCCAGTACAGAAATATTGTAAAAAGAAGTTTCTTATTAAAAGAAGATAGAGACGAATTGCAGCAGGTGGTTTTCAACCACATTGGGTTTCCACCTTACATCTTGGTGTTCATGTGTGCTTCTTATGTGTGATGATATGTTCTGTTTTACTGCACCTGTTTACTATTAATGAAGATCTGATGCACTGATTAAAGATCAACATACAATGGATTAATTGAATCATAAGTTTACTGGATATACGCTAGTTGCATTAAACACAGATGCGTGTACACACGGGTTCCCTTAACTGAATTAGCGTATATAAATCTAAGTATGGAAATGAAAAAAATTAGTGATTTGATAATAGTAATTCACTCCCCCCTCTCAGTATTATTTCCAACAATTGGTATCAGAGCGGGTCCTTCAGAAGAAGCTTGATCGCTTGAAGGAAGATCTATCATCATGAGCAACTATGAAAAAGAGGCATCTATCAAGCCACCAATCTTTGATGGGAGAAACTTCGTCTATTGGAAGGTAAGAATCACAACCTATCTTCAATCTCTTGGTACAGAAGTTTGGGATATGTGGAAGTAGGATACACATTTCCATCAACAACTCCTACAGATACAACTGGTAAGAAGCAGTATGAAACAAATGCAAATGTTGTCAATACTCTATTAGGGGGTTTATATCAATCAGAATTCGTCAAGGTTATGCGGCTCAAAACCAAAAAGAAATATGGGACAAGATCGTTCTAAGCTATGAATGAGACGACCACGTAAAACATGCAAAACTACAATCTCTCAGAATTCAATATGAAAATCTCAAAATGCACAATGATGAAAGTGTGGCTAATTATTTCTTACATATAGATGAGATTGTTAATCGCGGTGAAGAGATAAAAGAAGTTACTTTGGTTGAAAAGGTTCTAAGATATTTTTCTTCTAAGTTTGAATCAAAATTTTCTATCGTAGAAGAAAAGCAGAATCTACATAGCATTACCATGTCACATCTACACAGAATCCTAAGTTCTTTCGAAATGAGAAAAGGGGGACCATCAGATAGGAGAGAAGTTGCATTCAAAGCTTTAGGAAAAGGAGATTACATTGAGTCAGGACATATGTCAGAAGGAGAGGAAGAATCAAACTTTGTCAAGAACCTTCAATGGGGGTTTGGAAGATTCAGAGGTAAGCTACCTTTCAAATGTTTTGCTTGTGGAAGAGTCGGTCACTATGCAGCCAAGTGTCCTCATAAAGATAAGCTTGACAAAGGTAAGGAACCAGTTAGATGGAACATAAAACAGAATGTAGGTAAGAAGAGCTATTATACACATGAAGACAGTGATGGATTTTCAATCAGTGATGAAGATGAACAATGTAATGATTATAGACTTTTGATGGATTTTGAAGATGATGATTTCTTGGATGCTATAGATGAAGATGATCTCTATGAAGAAATTTCTAAACTTAAAATCTGTTTAGAAGAAAATAGTATGATCATAGATACTCTGACATTCCAACTTGCTGAAAGGGAAAAACACAATGAAAAGTTAGAATGTGAAATTGTGGGACTTAGAAAAGATATTGAGAAAACAAAAGCACTTAATCTTAGATTTACTAAAGGATTTGAAACTTTAGATGAGATTATCAAAGTGCAGTGTTCTCCTCTAATGAAGATAGGTCTTGGATATTCTAAAGAAGCATCTCAAGCACAAAAGCCATCCACCTCCAAAAGTTATCTAGATGCAACAAGGAGAAGTGAACAAGTTGACAATTGACAGCAAAGGCATAAAGCAGATCACCAGGTAAATTAGGGTCAATCTACTTCAAGAATGAACAGAGATAACCAAGTAAATTGGGGGCAATCTACTTCAAGGATGAATAGAAGTTACAACAAACCGCAGGTAAATCATTCTCAATTTTCTTATGGAAACTGCAATCACTTGGACGGTAGGTTTGATAATCGTAGGAATTTCTCCAATGGCCAATGTTTCTCTTGTCATAACTTTGGACATAAAGCTTCTCAATGTGTTTCCTACAAGACCATCATGACTAGAGGAGCACGAAATCAAAGGAGTGTGACTAGGATCATGAAAATGACCTACAATAACTTTTCTGCTCTTTAAAATGAAATAGAATGTTCTATTTGTAACAACTTCAGTCATGAAGATTCTAAATGCAAGAGTAGGCAAACAACTCAGAAGGAGCAAGCTTCATTGAGTCCCAAAACATGGAGAAAGAAAGAACTGCAACCAGAAAGATGTGGCATAGCCTTATATGTGGAAGGATAGGAAAATCAATGGTAAATCAACAGTGGATGCTCAAAACATATGATAGGGGATAAAGAAAAACTTCAATCGTATAGTGCCTTAGAAAAGGAAAGGAAGGTCTAATTTGGAAATGACACCCCTGCACTCATAAAAGGTAAAGGTTCTGTTCTTTTGAAAGAAAAGGTCAAAGCTGGAAATGTTATGTATGTTGATGGCTTAAAGAACAATCTATTGAGTGTCAGTCAAATGTGTGATCAAGGAAATGAGGTAACATTTTGATCAAAAGGATGTATTGTTCATGAGCTTGATAGAGGAGAAACAGTGATCAAAGGCATGAGAACTCCAAATAATTTATACATATTCAAGGGAGGATAACAACAATGCTATCTAAGCAAGAATGATGAACACTAGCCATGGCACAGAAGATTGGGGCATCTAAGCTTCTCTCAGATAAGGAAAGCATGCAAATATCAGGTGGTTCGTGATCTCCCTGACATCAAAATTCTAGACAGTACAATATGAAAATCATGTCAGTTTGGCAAGCAAACTAGAACTAATTTCCTTGAGAAGGAAGGATCAGCTAGTAAGCCACTTGAACTTTCCATACTGATGTATGTGGTCCATCCAGGAAAAGGCCACCTCGAGGAGAAGAATACTTCATATTTTTCATTGACGACTTTTCCAGGATGTGTTGGATAGGACTTCTGAAGCATAAAGACGAAGCTTTCAAAAATTTCAAAGCATTCAAAGCCTTGGTTGAAAACAAATCAGATCGCAGAATCAAATGCCTCAGGTCTGATCGAGGAGGGGAATTTACCTCAGATGAATTTTTTGATTTCTATGAAGAACATGGAATAATAAAGGAATTCTCTACTACAAGGACTCCTCAGCAAAATGGAGTAGTGGAAAGCATGAAAAAAACAATTCAACAAATGGCTCATGCTATGCTTGATGAGTTTGGAACTTCCTCAACCTTCTGGGGTGAAGCTGCATTTACTGCAGTTACTATTCTCAACAAGACAAACATCCGAGTGAACAACACTCAAACTCCTCATGAACTTTGGTATGGTAAGACTCCTACGGTAAAATACTTCAAAATTTTTGGAAGCAAATGTTACATCAAAAGAACTGATGAAAACCTTGGAAAGCTTGAACCTGGAGAAAATGAAGGCATTCTCCTTGGTTACTCTTCCCAAAGCAAAGGATATAAGTGTTACAATAAAAGACTTGAAAAAATTGTTGAAAGTATTAATGTAGTGGTTGATGAAGAAGCAAACAATCCAAGGCAGGTAAAATCCGAAGATTTCGAAGATGATGAGGACTATCCTTCAACATCAAATCAGACTTATGATGAAGAAGAAACCTATGAGGCACCAGAAGAACAGATAAGGGTAGAAGAAAAGAATCCATCTAGGTATGTCCAGAAGAATCATCCAGAGACTCAAATTTTGGGGCAGAAAGAGGCAAGTGTACAAACAAGAAGAACTATTTCAGAAGCTTCAAGCTATCTAGCATTTCTCTCCTCCACTGAACCACGAAATGTAAGTGAAGCATGCAAAGATGAATGCTGGGTCAAGGCAATGGATGAAGAACTTGAGCAGATTGAAAAGAATAACACTTTGGAGTTGGTTCCTAGACCAAAAGATAAGAATGTCATAGGGACAAAATGGATCTTCAAAAACAAGTTGAATGAAAATGGGGAAGTGATTAGAAACAAGGCCAGACTTGTTTGTAAAGGGTATGCTCAACACGAAGGAATAGACTTTGAAGAAAATTTTGCTCCCGTTGCTAGACTTGAGGCCATTAGAATTTTCCTTGCTTTCTCTAGCTTTCAGAAATTCAAAGTATTTCAAATGGATGTGAAATCTGCCTTTCTAAATGGAGACTTAGAAGAAGAAGTGTACATTGAGCAACGAGATGGATTCATTCTTGGAAATGATCCAAAACTTGTATGAAGACTTAAGAAGGCTCTCTATGGTCTTAAACAGGCTCCAAGGGCTTGGTACTATCGTCTGGACAAATACCTTCATCAACAAGGTTTTTCAAAAGGATCGGCAGATAGCAATCTTTATATAAAATTGAAAATGACAAATTGCTAATACTTGTTGTGTATGTTGATGATATCATATTTGGCAGCAATGAAGAAGCTATGAGTCAAAATTTTGCCTTGGTGATGCAGAAAGAATTCAAAATGTCCTTGATTGGAGAGCTGACATATTATCTTGGTTTACAAATCCAACAAAATGAAGGCGGTGTCCTTTTATCTCAAACCAAGTACCTCAAGAAGATCTTGAAGAAATATGGGATGGAGGATTCGAAACTTGTATGTACCCCGATGGTGACAGGATGTAGCCTCATCGCAAATGATGACTCGGCAACAGTGCATCAACCAACCTATAGATCTATGATTGGTAGTCTTCTCTATCTAACAGGAACCCGACCAGACATCATGCATGTAGTGGGAATAGTTGGAAGATTTCAGGCAAATCCAAAGGAAACTCATCTTCAGGAAGTAAAGAGAATTTTCAAGTATCTTCAAGGAACTCAAAACTATGGTCTATGGTATCCTAGAGATATAGATCTCACTCTTCATGCTTATACAGATGAAGATTGGGCTAGAAGCATGGATGACAAAAAAAGAACTAGTGGTGGTGCATTCTTTATGGGTTCCAGATTAGTATCTTGGTTCAGCAAGAAATAGAGTTTGATTGCTTTATCTACAGTTGAAGCATAATATGTGGGTGTTGCATCTTGCTGCACACAACTCCTTTCGATGATGCAAACTTTGCAGGATTTTCAAATCACTTGTACTCCACCTATCTCCATCTTATGTGATAATACAAGTGCAATCAACATTTCAAAGAACCCAGTCATGCATTCAAAGACCAAGCACAAGTGCTGGAACAAAAGGTCAAATTGGAGTATGTTCCCTCCAAGGAACAAGTTGATGACATACTCACTAAACCATTGCCGAGGGAGACATTTGAATACCTCAGACAGAAGCTGGTGGTTGTTGATGCATCATCCTACTGTTGAATCTTGTTTGTTGTACGCAGGTGGATACACATACATTTGTCGGTCTATGTGGGTCGAATGAGTCTATCAAAGATCATCTGGCATAGGTTCAAGGGGAGCTTATATTCTTCTAATGATGCATTGTTGGCATTATCTTAGCAGTCCTTGGTTTGATTTCTCAAGAGTTTTCTGGTGGAGTAGATCAATGTGTGTTGGTCTGAAGGTTAATTCTGTTGATAGTTGTTCTTGTCTCTATGGCATGTACTTCTTTTCATATCAAGGTCATGTAGCAACCTATTTTGGTTTCCCCAATATGCTTGGCATGAATGAGTTTTGTCTATCTTGTGTATTACCACTTGGATGGGAGGTGGATGTATGTATGAGTCTTGATGATAGGAAGGTTACTTATAATGTATGGAGTCATGTTCTTTCTTGTAGAACATCTTTTTGCAGACAACATTTCAGCACAAAGAATATACAAAGGGGGACCTCGTTCAGAGCTTTCAGCAGGTACTCAGGGGGAGTATGGTAGTCCACCCCTTTTCCTTGATGTCAAAGGGGGAGAGTGATTTGTTGTTGTTGTCATCAAGTCCAAAGGGGGAGATTGTTGGCATTATGATACATATGTTGTACTTGATGGAAACCCACTCATCTAAGATGATAAATTATAGTGCAGCAAAGTTATTTTCTGGTTCACGCACTTTCATGCAGAGAAAAGTTCACACACTTTCATGCAGAGAAAAGTTCACGCACTTTCATGCAGAGAATAAATTATAGTGCAGCAAAGTTATTTTCTGGTTCATGCACTTTCACGCAGAAAAACGTTCATGCACTTTCATGCAGAGAAACATTCACGCACTTTAATGCAGAGAAAAGTTCCTTTCATGCAGAGAAAAGTTCACGCACTTTCATGCAGAGAAAAGTTCATGCACTTTCATGCAGAGAAAAGCGCACGCACATGGGAAATCGTATGTTTGGTTCATGGTATTAGTCCGACAGTTTTTGATCCTATTGTTTTGGTTCATGGTATTTAGTCCTTGGTATTTGCTCGCAAGTATTGGGTCCATGGTATTGAATTGTTATGGTTTTTGGTCCGTGGTATTGAGAAAGGCCTAAGGCTATAAAAGAGGAAGGAGATCATTTGGCAAGGTATCTTCTGAATCATTGAATATCTCATAAAGTGCTAGATCTGGAATATTGTGATTGGGTTATGGTGCAGATCTGGATCTGAATGAAGAAGGAACGTGAGCGCAAGGAGAAGGATAAGTTCTATTGATGGGTCAAAATCTTAAGGCTGGAATAGTGGTATATCTATATGATTTTGATCTGTGATATGTGGCGCATGCTTGATCTATAAATCTGATAATCTGGGTTAACTAATATATGAATGTTTGAAAGAATGAATTTATAGATCTGTACGCAGGTTTCTGAATAGTGAAGTAGCGTACATCTCTTGATTTATGTTCTAGCTGCTTATGTTTATTGATACAATGTTCTGGGTTCAGAAATGGGGTGTGATTACTATTATTATGATCTGTGTACAGTCGTCAGAGAAGTGTTTATTTTGATTCAGTTTTGATTGGTGAAAAGGTGATTGGTTGATGCAGAAATTCTTGATGTTTGATTGATGTTATTTGTGGATCTAATCTAAAAATTTATGAAACATGGTCCCTGGAAGGAAGAGAAGGTTGTGGTCTTCTGCAGGTAGCAGCCTGCGTACTAGTATCTCAACTAGTACAAGAAATAAGGGGGTTGTAGCTCCCTTCCAGGAGAAGCTGGAAAACGAGAGAGGGTTGTGGCTCTCTGCAGGTAGCAGCCTGCAAACTGGTAAAGGACTGCACCAGTACAGAATCATTGTAAAAAGAAGTTTCTAATTAAAATGATAGAGAGATATTGCAGCAGGTGGTTTTCACCCACATTGGGTTTCCACCTTATAACTTGTGTTCTTGTGTGTGATTGTCTTCTTCTCTATTTTTCAGTTCCTGGTTACTGTTTATATGATCCTGATGCATAGATTAATGTTCAACATCTGTAGAATATTTCAAATTATAAGTCTGTATGGTATATGCGGGTTTCCTTATCTGTAGTTGCATATGTACGCGGTTTTCTCTAACTGAAGTAGTGTATATGTTCTGGGTTTTAAAAAGAAAATAATTGACCAAATAATACTGATTCACCCCCCCTCTCAATATTATTTCCAACAATATTTATAATGAAAATTACAAAAATCATTTACAAAATCATTGTCAAACCAACAATGTATTATTAGCCTAATTACAAACAATATTATCTAAGCCTAGTAGAGAAATAGGCCATGTAGGCAGCTGAAAGGAAATGTGTCTTTGTTTTGATGGTTTTGGTTGTTGACTCAACCCGAAACTAGGCTGCATTACTAAACTAACTATCGTGTTAGCTACTATGCTGGAAAATTGTTTTACTTCTCCTAAATTATCCTTCAATCTAGTAAATCGATCAATTATTTCTATCTACTTTCATTTGGTATTGTCAATTTTGTTACCTTGTGGTAAATTTCATCTACCTCTGTGTATTTGGAAAAGGTCAGCTTCAAAGTGAAAATGTGGTTTACTTCATTCTATACATAGAAATCATTTGACATGGTTTCCAAAAAGGCCTTTGTTGTCATATTGCCCTTAATCCCACTGACCTTAATGCTACTTCTAGCCATTTCTTTCATCTTCAAGACATTGTCTTCCTGAGTGATCAATTTTTCATTTATCACATAAATGCTTGGCATTCCTTTTTGGATCAAAGCTTCAATTCTGTTAGTAAACATATTTACTTGCAGCTCCAAGGTTTCACATCTTTCTTCCAACTAATCAATGAGATTTCTCTTTGTCAAGACTTTCTTGGCTTCCATAATGGTGGTGGTTCGATCAATGATCCATGCTTCTTCAATCTCATACTTTGACTTTGAGTTCACGAACTTGGTTATGTTAGAGGCTTCTATGGGCATCTCTTCCATTTTTTCTCTTCCCTACACAATAGTTTCTGTAGCCTTTTATATTAGCTCTTTTTTCTCAAATATGATTTGGATAGAAGGCCAAATTTTATTCATAGAGTCGAGAATATTCATCCAAATAGTTTCCTTTGCTTGTGCCAAGGTGTGACCAATTGAAGTGTATCTCTCTACCTTCTGTAACTCCTCCAACAGTCTCTAGGATTTCTGCATTTTAGTAATTTGAGCAGCATTAGCTTTGGCCTTTTGCACTTCTAAATATTTTAGTTATCCCTGTAAAGTCTCAATTTCCTTGGATTGGAGTGACATGTTCTCCAGTGTCTTTGTTACTTGTTCAACACTCATAGTCTAAGTGGAAGAAGTGGTTGCAGTAGTTGTCCCTGTTGATGGAAGGTGAGAAATAGGTATGGAATCCAAGGGGATAATGACCATATTTTGAATCTCTTCCTTCTCCTTTATCATTTTCTCCATCTCTACCTCCATCCACCTAATTTGTATATTTTGTTCTATGATTAGTTTAATCATGTCTACTTTCTGTTCTTAACCTTCTTCAATGTCCTTGGTCACTGGATCCTCTATGGATGGTAGCTTGAGCTTCTTTCTCAAGACTGCAATTTTTAGGTTCTTCTTTTTAATAATCTCCTCAGCAACATTGACATCTTTGGGATTATATCCTATTTTTAGTACCAAGTCTTCCAAATACTTGATCCTGTTATCCTTTGCGAAGGAGGACACTTTCTCCATATTCAACTATGACTGGACATTTGCAAAATAAACTTGCAATTTAGATAGAGACATAACAGTGTTAGTCAAAGTGGATGATATCATTTCACCAGTTTTCTTGTGCATCTCCTTTTGATCAATGGGATGTATGTCCTTTGTGCTGAATTCAAAAGTAGTGATTTTGTAGTCTACTGCAGATTTTGGTTATAGAATTTGGGCCTCAAGAAAGGCCATCTACATTTTTCCATGCTCTGTGTCAAATACTAGAAGTAACCTACTCTGTGAGCTGGAGGTTTTCTTCTAGAATTAGGTATAGGTGCTATTTTTTAAAATCTGATTTCTGAGCTTAATCTCCCTATACCTGTCAAAAACTGTCTTCTCTTTTTCTATTTGGACATTTGTGATTCTACCTTAGTTTCCTTGTGATCTTATGAAGATAAAGGTCTAGTAGGAGATGTTGCAAATTTTCTAGTTGAAGGTGGTGAATTTGTGATGATCATGGCAACTTGCTCTTCATTTTATTTGTTCAATTCTACTCTAGGATTTTATTTGTTCAATTCTACTGTAGCTGATCCTAAATTCTTTGGCTTCACTTCCAGTTGTTGATGATGATGTTTCCTCCCTCTATCTTTTGCTTGATTTTTCCTGAGGAATAGGAGTTTGAAAACTGGAAGTAGAAACAAGTTGTTCTTCAGTTTCATGTAAGGTGTTTTCTATCCACTCCGACTGATTCACATAATGTTATATTTATGGCCTTGAAGTATGAATGTAAGGAGTGATTTTGTTCTCCCCTCTGAGCTTTGAAATAATGCCACAGGGGTCATAAGACCATGTAAAGCTAAGCCTAAACTTCATTTCTTTAAGAATTCTATCTGCCTCTTCACCTGTTGTCCTTGTGTTGCACACAAATGGGCCCATCTATGTCTTTATTCTAAATTGTGGCTTCTTCTTGGCCACTACAAAGTGGATGTCATCCAAATTTAGCATATGTCTAATATACTCCAGGGAAAATGTCTCAATAGGAGGTATTTGGGGAGTTTATAGGGTGCCAATTCACAACCATACACCCTAAGTTTTGTGTAATTTTGGTATAAATACCAATCCCCAGTCTTTCCCTGATCTGTCAAGTGAAAATTCTCTTGATTTCCTCACTGATCATGGGTTGTACTGCACTATTCAGAATGTTCATGGTTGGATGAACAAAATCTTCAATGAACATCTTATAAGTAAATTCCTGATGTTATCTCATGACCAATGAGGTCCAAAATATTACTGGTTGTTGATTTCCTGCGTCAAGTTTTTGCAATGCAAAATTGAATTTGTATGCTTGATAGTAAATGAACATGTAAATCAAAATGGAGGTGTAATTAAACACTCATTATGTAGGAAATTTTATGAATTGTTCGTGAATACTGTCAGCAAAGAATTGACTGTAATTTAACATGATGGAAGGCTTGCTATCTGTGGAAAACATGGAGAGGAATCCTAAAGTGAGTTTATCTACCCACTGATTAGAAAAATAACCTAAAATGTAGGAAATCATGGATATAATTGGTTTTCCCTGATCAAGGAATATGGAGGAAGGATATGGAGGATTATTTTTGGGTAATTGGGCATTGTCTAGCAAGAAAATCTCAAATATTCTAGCTCTAGTGGGAAAATCCATCTTTTGATAAATTTGGGTGAGGGATTCTAGGGAGAAAGAAATTGTATTTTCCACAATAGGGGCCAACATCATTTGGTCAATGGATTGGGCAGTAAGTGTGAAGATAATGTCACCTGTTGGGGCAATGATAGCTCTTTGGGCAGGGACATGGCATGCTTGACACCTTTTAGTAAACTCTCAGGCTTGGAATTTCAATGGGAAAATATAATGGGGGAGGTTGGACTCCCAGAACCCAATTTCATCGGTTTTGTTTGTGTGTTTATCTTCCGGACAACAATATAACTCAAGAAAATCAGAGTCACATTGGGCTTCGTTAATCCTGTAATCCCTATCAGCTAAAGGTATATGATCTAAAACCATAGAGGGGGGAATCAAAGGATTAATAGGCTTAGCTTGGGTCTTAGTATTTGGAGGTATCACTCTAAAAATCTGAGAATAGGATGAATTTATAGAGGAGCATATCGAGCACAGTTGAATATAGAATTGTCAGGTGAAAAGGAAAAGGAAATGCCAGTTTCTATCCTAATTTGGTCATAGAAGAGCTCTGAGATTGATCTTTGTACAAAACTATCAATAACATAAAAACAATAGTGAAAAAGGGATGACAGTGATAGGTGGATCAGAAGAAATGATCGTGATAGGTTCATAAATTTTGAAATGTTGCAACAAATTGTTCTGCTGAAAGGGCGTGGGAGCATTAGGCCAAAATAGTTACCCAGGATAAATCGAATTTCATATAAAATGGTTTTCTTGACCAGGAAAGAATTTAATAAGCCAATGGTTATGCCACATGGCAGGTGGAGAGTGGTTATTCCTTTTTTACTTTTCTTTGTTTTTGTGGGGTTCAATCTTTTCTTCTTTACAAAATAATATTCCTGAGATACAATACTCAATTACTTTGAGATACTATAAATTATAGGACCACAAATATGGCTCCAACAGGGGATGACACTCTCCCTGTGAGGTGCCAAGAACATTTGTTGGGTAGCGGAGGTCCCGCGTAATGGTTTTGGGGCGGAAAGCCTAGAAATTAAGATTAAATTATTGTAAAAACTCCAAAGTATGTGGAGCACGAAATGTAAAAGGTCGAGTCAAAAGGGCAGTCTGCCCGAAAATAATGTAAAGAAATTTAAGTTGAGTCACACTGCCCATGGACCACAGACCATATGACAGTATAAATAGAGAAAGGCCCTATGGGTAGAATCTAAGTTTTTGGTATGATTCTGAGATTTGATATGTAATGGGTGTCTGAGAAGAAGCATTCTAAAAGCATATGTAAGCCTGAGTCGAGGGTTTGGGTAGAGGATAGAGGCTCTACAACTGTGTGCACAAAGTCGTAGAAGAGTTCGCAGTTGTGTGCGCGGACCCCTATAGCTAAGTGCACAGGGCAGATCTAATTGCAGAAGTGAGAAGTGGAAATAAAGATAAGTTCATTCTGAGAATTATTTGTGATCTCTGAATTATCATGAATTTGGCATTTTTGTTGTTAATAAGACTGTTTTGATTTATGCGCAACTCTTATTGAATACTTGTGAATCTGGGTTTAAATATTACTCTGTGAACCAAATAAAGTGATAAATGTTTTCTTAAATACCACTTTATAGTAGATATGAGTTGTAGTAATTCCTCCTATAGATTAGATCTATAGATATTTGGGTAATAAACAGTAAAATGTATTCCATATTCCGTGAATACAGCATAACGCGAAGCTGCCGAACAGGGCGTGAAGCCTCCAAACCACATATAGACATCTGAAGGGTGTGGAAACTTGGTGCTAGCACCCTCCCCTGCTACCTCAGGTGAGACCTCAATCCATGCTTCGTGGCTATTGTCGAAAGGGATAGTAGCTATGGGATTTTCTTAGCTAAATAATTCATCTAAACTTGGGACAGGCCCATATAAGCCAACAAATGATTCTGTTGCCAAGACCGAGATCTGCCTAAGGGGTGTCTGGTGTGAAACACATGGACTCTATAGAGAAAAGAACTAAAGGAGTGAAGTGACTAGGAATAATAGTAGTTCAAGGGTAACAAGGATGAGTGTGATCCAGTTACCAATATTCAAAGGAGCAGGAGGCGAAGACCTGGAACAATTCTGGTTTGTGTTAACATCCATATGGAACACGTAGCAAATTGTGGATGATAATATCAGAAAGAATACCTTAGTTAGTGCACTGCGGGATTGAGCACTGGCATGGTACATAAAGTACTTGAATGATCACCCAACGACAGGGATAGTAGAAATCTAGACTGATTTGAAGAAGGAGTTTAGCCAGCCAATGTCAGAAACACAGTCTATTATAGGGTTCAAAGAGATTGTGATGATGCCTGGTGAAACCTCATGGGATTTGGACCAAAGACGAAAAAGTACTATTTGCGAAGCTAACATGACATTGACAGATGCACAACACTATAATTGGTTTATGACATACTTAACACCACATCTGAGGACAAACTTATCACAACAGAAGATCTCAACCCAGGCCGAAGTGCTAGAGATAGAAATGAGGTTACATGAAACTCTGTTACAAGACCCAGGGTTGGGATTTTAGCAAATCCAAGTGCAGATACAAAATTTGTGTTTGGAAATCAAGAAGTTAAAACAAGAACAGGTACCGGGATTGTAAGTCTCTATGGAAGTATGGTGCATAAAATGTAGAAGCAGGGACATGATAAATATCACTTCCCGGTCTCAGTGAATTTTGTGGCAACACAGGGACCAATGCTATTGCAACTAGAGGCATAGGCAGGACCGAGCACCATAGCCCCACTCTGGTGCACAATCTGTTAAGCGGGATGAAAGCACAACATGGATAACTTTCATCTATTACCAAAATACAACCGGACCCCCCATCAGCTATTTCAAAACTTTTTCAAGTTGGTGGGCCACGAGGAAAGAGACTATCATAGCTACCAATTGTTAATGGACCAGTCACCTGCTTACAGAATGCAGACTGAGGCGTGAGGATAGGAGCCACCCGTGGTGATCATGCGCAGTGGATTCTAGGGCTGATGTTGAGGACAAGGCGAAATGGGGCCAGGAAGGGGTCACGAGCAACTAATCTACTACAACTACAAGGGACCAGGACATTACGCATGGGATTGTACCAACCCAACCAAAATTTCATGCAGTTACTGTGAGGAATTCGATCATGAGCTGATAGATTGTCCTACACTGATAGCACAAATTTGCGAAAAAATGACAGTGCAACCAACAATGAACCAAAATGTGAAGATGATGAGGTCCGAACCCCGCAAGGAAGATCCCAAAGTCAACATGGTACTGAAAAGTGGCATGGCCATAAGAACAGATGAAAGGAACTTAGGGACTGGTAAGGAGACATATCTAGAAGCTCGAGGGAGATTCACGGTGGTCTCTACTCCAGGTAGTATGGATCACCCGAAGGCAAATAAGGATCCCTCAATGATAACTACCTTTCTAGAGACATGTATAAAATTACTTCATGATAATAAGATAGTTAAAGGCTTACATGAGTTGATAAATAGATGCGCAGGATGGAGTGAACCTCACGTCGTTAGAAATTTGGGAAGACATGCATCAAGGATCGGGACGGAAATGCGACTAACAGCACAGATCGGCGACTATGAAATGGATCAGGTCATTCTGGATCTAGGTTTGGATGCCAACGTATTGCCTAAACAGACTTTGGAGTGCATGGGTACTGCCCATGGGAAGGCTACAAGGAGTTACAGTAGACCTTGACGGTGCAAGTACTCAGACGGACTTTGAATTTATTGAGCTCATGGATGAAATTACACCCTATCCTACATTGTTAGGGATAGATTGAGCCACCGTCATGAATGGGATTATTAATTTAAATAAGCGGATAATGGTATTTGAAACAAAGTCTCTACCTGTGGTCATTTCGCTAGACCTGGTTGAAGGACTGCGCTACATTAAACCTGTGCATGTCAGGGAAAGTGACGACGATGCAGATTGTAGTTACAAAATGGCTATGCAAAGGTGAGAAGGGGTTAAGACAACAGAGAATAGAAGAATATTCTGAGGCTATCAGGAATCCTACACTTCCAATTCAGATAAGGAAGATGAGCGGTCACACAACAGGTTGAGCAGAGTGACCACACTATATTGCAACATGGTGACTAAATCTCTGTATTGTGTGAAGTCCCAGGATAGCAAAATGCCGACGTATGATGGGCTGACAATAATAGACGAATTCCTAGCCAAATTTGAAGTTGCAGTACCAGAAAACCAATGGTTTAATGCATCGAGGTGGGCGTTGCGCGTGATGCCTATGCGATGGTGGGGAACACATGAAGGGATGTTCGAAGATTGGCCCGCCTATAGATGTATGATGAAGACTAGATTTGGGAAGCTGAAATTACGCCTAACAGAGAAATACGATGGACATGATGACCCATTCATGCACCTTAATAGATTGATCAAAGCCTATAATGAAGAACCTCAGCCAGGATGGGTGCACTTATTTTATCACACCCTAGATGTCATTCCCATAAACTGGTATACTGAAGCAAAGCTTGGGGATGACACAGCGAGCAGGATATCTTGTGCAAAGGGTTTTTGTCGACATTCCTCTTTGAAGATCAATGGATGGACCCCATGTACGACGCGTTACAACTGGTAAAGGCTACCATTTTCAAGACACCACTGAAACCAAAAGAAACTGTGCAGCTCGACTGGTCACGATAGCTGAGCCAGGCTCTCAAATGCTATAATGTCTAGGTAGAAGATGATGAGGATGATCCACGAAACATCAACATTCCAGAATCATAGGGGATTCGTGAGGTGCGTGGACCCAAAATCAAAGATCCAGATATCACAGCACTGTTGAGACAAGTCAATATCGGAACAGATGACGAGCTGAAGTATGTAATGCTTAGCGACTATTGGGACGATGCCACAATGGAGAAGGTCATTGAATTGCTTTGTGAATATCAAGATTTATTCCCAACAAAATTCATGGAGCTAAAAGGGATTCTAGGAGACCTAGGAATGATGAAGATAACATTGAAGCCAGATGCGAAACTAGTTAAGCAGTGATCCTACCGATTGAACCCAAAATATAAAGCGAAGGTCCGTGAAGAAATGGACAAGATGCTGGGAGCAGGAATCATTGAACCAGTTGAAGAGTCTGATTGGGTAAGTCCGATAGTTGTGCAGGAGAAGAAATAGAAGGGTGAGATTCATATCTGCGTAGATCTCAAGAATCTCAATGATGCCTCTGTTAATGATCCATTTCCAACTCCGTTTACAGATGAGGTACTGGAAAATGTGGGAGGGCAGGAAGCCTACTCCTTCACGGATGGATTCTTAGGATACCACCAGATCAAGATCACACCAGAGGACAGGAGTAAAATGATGTTCACCACTAAATTGGGTTTCTTTTAGTACACAGTGATGCCCTTTGGATTGAAGAATGCATCAACGATATTTTCACGAATAGTGGTAGCGACATTCAAAGAATTTATACACAAGTTCTTAGAGGTCTATCTTGATGATTGGACTGTGTTTGGATTGGTTAAGAAGCGTGTAGCAAGCTTATGGTTTATGTTGGATACTTGTCGCCGATACCAGATTGCGCTAAACTTAAAGAAGTGTACTTTACTTGTCCCATTCGGGAACCTGTTGGACCATGTGGTTTGTATCAAGGCCTAATGGTGGATCTGGAAAAGATCACCATCATACTCAAACTACAAGTGCCACGAAGTGTCAAACAACTCCACGCCACACTCGGACATACGGGCTACTATCAGAAGTTCATCAAAAGGTACGCCTAGATCATAGCTCCGATGGAACAATTGTTGAAGAAGGATGCTACTTATTGTTTGAATGAGGAATGCAACAAAATTCTAAAGACGCTCAAGGAAAAGATGGCATCAACTCCTATATTGGTCTTTTCGAAATGGGACGTCGAGTTTCATGTGCATGTTGATGCGTCATGTATTGCACTGGGGTGGTACTTACTCAACTAGGAGCCAAGGGAATTGACCACCCAATTGCGTTTGCAAGTCACCGATTGTCAAAAGCTTAGAAGAATTACTCCACTATCAAGCGTGAGGGATTAGCGATGGTATACGCGCTTCAAAAATTTTGCCACTATCTGCATGGAGGCCACTTTAAGATCTATATCGATCATTCTGCATTAAAATACCTAGTGAACAAGCTTGTGTTGGGGCAGTGCATTTGTAGATGGTTACTATTATTCCAAGAGTATGACTTTGAGGTCATCGTAAATCTGGGACGTCTAAATGCAGGCCCCGACCACCTGTCCCGAATTGAAACTGGCGACGAACCCACAAATCTAGAGGATGGACTCCAGGATGCACAACTATATGCGGTGCGTGTAGCGGATGGTCACTTTGAAGATATAATCCACTTTTTAACAACAGGAATCGTGTCGCAGGGATATTCTATTCAACAAAAGAAGGAATTGGTAATACACACAATGGACATCACTGTGATTGCAGTACATCTGTACAAAATGGGCAATGACAAAATATTACGTAGATATGTCCCAGAGTTCAAGTGAGGATAGATATTGACTGAAGCAAATGGGGGGGTTGCTAGTGGACATTATGCGGGTCGTGCCACAACCCAGAAGATTCTTTGTGTAGGATTATGGTGGCCCACCCTGCATCAATAGTTGAAAGCATACTACCATGCCTGCGATGTATGTCAATGGATGGGGAAACCATCCCGAAGGGATGACATGCCACTCCAGCCATAAATGACACTACAACCATTTGAGAAATGGGCCATTGATTTCATCGGGCCTATTGAACCACTAGGAAAGATAGTTGTGTGCTATATCATCACCGCGACTGAATACTTGACCCGATGGGAAAAGGCACAACCGGTAAAGGATTGTATGGCTGTAACAGTAGCGAAGTTCTTATTCGAGAACGTACTGACAAGGTTTGGATTCCCAAAATTCTCATGAGTGATAGGGGAATTCATTTCCAGAATGAAACGATCAGTGCACTCACTGAGGAATTCCAAATATAGCACCAATAGAGTACGCCATACCACTCACAAGCAAATGGGACCATTGAGGCATTCAACAAAATATCGGAGACTGTACTGACTAAGGTCTATAATGCGCGATGAGATGATTGGGACTTGCACATTCCTACTGTCCTATGGGCATACTGAACCACGTGTAAGAAGTTGATAGGCTAGACACCTTTTCGGTTAGTCTATGGCAAGGAAGCCATTATGCCTATGGAATATATTGTGCCTAGTCTGAGGATCATGGACATCACAGTTATGGCAGACTACGGGGTATTGGAAGAAAGGCTTGCACAGCTAGAAGAACTAGAGGAGGAACAATTTTTCGTAGGATTACATCTGCAGGTGCAGAAATAGCGTGAGAAAGCATGCCATGACCGCCATATCAAGGTGCACACTTTCAAGGGAAACAATCTAGTATTACTATATGATAGTATGTTTGAGAAGTTCCCGAGAAAAATCCACATGCATTGGGTGGGACCCTATGTCGTCAAAGAAGTTACCGATGGGGGTGGATTTCATCTTGCCAAACTAAAAGGAGAGCATTTCCTGGGAAGAGTGAATGGTGGTCGTCTGAAGTTCTACACGGGTGGGCTGACCGCTTGACTAACTGTTTAGAGGGTAGTCTCACCGCTCCAGCCAGTTGAAAGAGAGTGCAGGATGATAAAGCAATCTGGGGGACCAATGCATGAATATCAAGGTGCGCGTCCATTTGGCAAAAGACGAGGGTCACGGTTGCACAAGCCGAATCACGCAGATGCGCCAGTAAGAGGAATGATGACCATTGATAGCACTATTCATGACAAGATGTCTGCATTATGGAAAAGGAGAGCAAGTGACAGGCAATTAAGCAGAATAGTACGAGCCAGATATGAACGAGATGCCATAGATTTTACATGAGGATGAGAGAACAGGTAGGAATCCGTAAATTTTGAACTTTGCAAGCCTTATAAATTGCTGAGGAGCATCCACCGAGTGACTTACGCTTCTGGAAAACATATACTGGGTATCGATATGGAGTTGTTCATTCTCTTTGCACAAGGAGTAAGCCAAAGGGTGGTGATATGGCCGCTGAAGAAGCTGGACTCTCTAAGGGTTATGGTGTTGACAGCTACGAGCACCCCGCAGACTACTTCATCAACAGTAGAGGATGTACCGAAAAAGGGGAGACACGAAGCAGAATTGGTTTGGATGTCGTTGCCCTACCCAGGGGTAGGCCAGCAAACTACAGAAGACAAGAAAAAGGATCAACAGATGGAGAACATGGTTAGATATGCAATTAATAAGTTGGCTCTACGGCTCCTTAAAAATTGGGATTTTGTAGATAGCAACAAGGGCCTTGGAAAATTGCAACACAAGCTATAGTAGGCCATACGAAGAGAAGATACGAAGGTCGAATGTGGCTGCAGTGGTACCAGGGAATCCCGTATGTGGCTCCCCTGCTCGTGGTAGATTCTTCTGAGGGGGTGTTCTATGTTAACCGAGCAGAGTAGAATGATCATTATCAATTGTGAGAAGTGGGAGAACCAACGAAGCTGGAGCCAGACGAAGCAACACAGGAGACGACGAAGGAGCAGTAGGACGATGAGCGTCACTTAAAGGGAGGTGAACCAAAAAGCCAAGGAAGAGTGTCTAGCCACACCGACGAGTGACTTGGGACAAGTCACGATGATTTTTTTGGGGGATTGTTGGTTGGTAGAGGTCCCACGTAATGGTTTTGGGGTAGAAAGCCTAGAAATTAGGATTAAATTATTGTAAAAACTTTGAAGTATGTGGAGCGCAAAATGTAAAAGGTCGAGTCAAAAGGGTAGTCCGCCCAAAATAATGTAAAGAAATGTGAGTTGAGTCAGACCACCCATGGACCACGGGCCATAGGAAGGTATAAATAGAGCAAGGCTCTATGGGTAGAATATCTAAATTTTTTGTATGTTTTTGAGATCTGCTATATAATGGGTGTTTGAGAAGAAGCGTTCTTAAAGCATCTGTAAGTCTGAGTCGACGGTTTGGGTAGAGGATAGAGGCTCTACAGTTGTGTGCGCAGAGGCTTGGAAGATTTTGTAGCTATGTGCATGGACCCCTGTAGCTGAGTGTGTAGGGTAGATTTGATTGTACAGGTGAGAAGTGAAATTAAAGATAAGTACATTCTAAGAATTATTTGTGATCTCTGAATTATCATGAATCTGGCATTTTGTATGGTTAATAAGATTGTTTTGATTTATGTGCACTATTTATTGAATACTTGTGAATCTAGATTTAAATCTTAATCTGCGAACTGAATAAAAGTGATAAATATTTGCTTAAATACCACTTTAAAGTATATCCAAGTCGCAGTACTTCCTCCTATAGATTAGATCTATAGATTGCGCGCTAATAGACAATAAAAGGTATTCCGGATTTGCAAGAATATAGCACAGCGCAAAGCTGCCAAACGCGGCGTGAATCCTCCAAACCACATCTAGACATCCCAAGGGTGTGGAAACCTGGTTCCAACACCCTCCCCTGCTACCTTGAGTGAGACCTTAGTCCGCGCTTTGCAAGCTATTATCGAAAGGTCTAGTAGCTATGGGATTTGCTTGGCTAAATAATTCTTCTGAACCTAGGTCAAGCCCATATAAGCCAACAACATTGGATTAGTAGCCTTGAGTGTCCTTTTTCAACAATATCCACCTCTGATTTCTTTGTTGCAGTACTTATGGTAACACATCAATAGAAGCTTAGGGCCTTCTCTGCAGGCCTCAACTCCTGTTAATAGGCCACCCAATCCAAATAATAAAGACAATGATATCTACAATGATAAATGGTAGAAAAAACTCTATTTCCCAGAGAAATAGTGTTTAAGCATCCTGCCACTGACAAGTCCACCAGGTAAATCTATCCCATCTACATTTTTGATAAAAAATACATTATGCCTTCTGAAAGCATAAATGACCTAAGGTCCCATCCATAAATTGTCAATTTTTTCAGGCTTCCCTTTGTATTCTCTTCTAGAATCCCACTTTAAGACTTTATTGCTCAAGGTCAAATCATCTGTTTCTGTTCTTCTGTCAAAAAAATTCTTCATATTCTCATGGAAGACCTAAGACTTATTATAAAATTCTTCCCTGGATTGCTACAACTAGATTATTTGATCAATTCTCCTTTCAATTTCATTTGGCTCAAACTGTAATTCCTTAATTAACTTCATGAATGGAACTCCTAAAGAGGATGGAAAAACAACATTCATTCCATAAACCAATTAGTATGGTGACATGCCAATTGATTTGTTTATGGTGAGCATATGAGCACAAAGTGAATTTATCAACTTGTTTTGCCATGACTTTTGGTTTTCTGCTAGCAATTTCTTAATAATATTTACCAGACTTTTATTTGAAGATTCAGCCAACCTATTACCCTGTGGGTAAATAAGTTATTGAATGTCCCAGTGGGATATGGTATTTATTTCAGAAATATATCATTTTCTTAGACCTAAAGGCTGCAACATTGTCTGTAGTAAGCTTATTTGGACAACCAAATCTAGACAAGATATCCATTTCTAAGCATTTTATGATAACATCATTTGTGGCCAGTCTAGAAGGAATGGCCTCAATCCATTTGGTTAAGTACTCAATAGCAGTAAGGATCCATTTATGTTGAGCAGAGGATGGTGGATGGATTTATCCAATGAAATCCAATCCCCGTTGTTGGAAAGGGCTTTCAACAGATATGGGCTTCAAAGGTAGAGGAAAAATATTTCTTTTCCCTTCAAAGGTTTGACATTTTTGGCAAGAGGTTACCTTCTTATGAACATCTCAAAAAAGTGTCGGCCAGATATAAACTAGCTCTAAGGATCTTATTGGTAGTGATTTTCCAATATATATGGCCACCATAGTGACCTTCATGGAATTCCTGCATTGTTCTTTCTACATCATCTCTCAATAGACACTTTAGTAGAATACCACCAACATCTTTCCAATATAAAACATTTAACTACTTTTAGCTTCATAAATCGAGCCTTTTTTTTGTTATACCGGGAGGAGCATTTAAATTAAATAAAACATAAATAAGGTCTGCATACCAGGGTGATGTCATGAAAGCCTCATCTAGTTGTGGAGTTTCTTGTTCCTCTTGATCATCCAATTCAACTACAAAGTTGATATCTAAAGCATTAAAATTAGATTCAACCATCAATTTGGCTAATCCTTGTCCTTTGATAATCTTGGTTGGCTTAATTTCGATATCATATTCCATAACGATGGAAGTCCATTTGCCTCTTTTTACATTTGATCCATTGTGTGTCAAAATATCTTTAACTACATCATTTGATACATAAGAAATTATATGAGAATGAAGGATATATACTCCGAAATCTTTAATTTCTTTTATCAATATGAAAGCTTGTTTCTCCATTATATTATACTTAATTGCAAAATCCCTCAAGGCCTTGCTAAAGAAAGTAATAGGTTTTTCAAATCCTTCATTGTTTTTCTGCAAAAGGAGAGCTGCAAGGGTATGTTCAAAAGTAAACGAAAAAATTATAAAATCTTTTAGTAAAATCTAGACTAATAAGGAGTGGTGTCTTTTTTAATGCTTGTTTAACCTGGTTAAATTATTTCCTAGCTTTAAGGTTCCACCTGATTTCATAATCTTGTTTTGACATGTTTGTGATGTTTTTGAGTAGTTCTGCAAGGTTAGGGATAAATCTTCTTAGGAAGTTTATTCTACCAATAAATGATTGAAGTTATTTAATGTTCCTTAGATGATTTATTTTCATAATAGCTTCAATCCTTTTAGGATCAATTTTAATACCTTCCTTAGATATGATATGACCAAGAAGTTTTCCCTCTTCAAGGCCAAACACTGTTTTCTTAGGATTTAATGAAATCCCAAACCTTTTACATTTTTCAAATACTATTCTCAGGTGCATCAAATGTTCTTCATTAGTTTTAGAATATAAAGTTATGTCATCTAGATAGATCATAATAAATTTTCCAATTTCATCAGCAAAAGAAATATCCATTGTTCTTTGAAATGTGGCCCCAACATTCATTAACCCAAAGGGCATATTTACATACATGAAGGTAACCCATGGAGTAGTAAAGGATGTTTTATCTTGATCCTTTGGATGAACTAAGACTTGATTATAATGTAAGAAACCATCTAATAAAAAAATCCTAGAAGATCCAACTACCTTTTGTAGAATATGATCAATTTTATCTAAAGGATAGTTGTCCTTTAAAGAGACTTTATTAGGGTTCCTAAAATCTATGCACAATTTGATTTCACATGTTTTCTTTCTAGTCAGCACAATATTGGATACCCATTTACAGTACCTAAGAGGAACTGTGATTTTGGAGTAATACATTCTTTTGATTTCCTTCTCAATTAAATGCATCAAAACTGAATTTATTCTGCGAAGCTTTTGTTTAAATGGTTTATGATCTTCTTTAATTGGAACTTTGTGTTGTATAATTTCTGTATCATATGTTTTAAGATATTCATGGATCCAATCAAAAACATCCCCAAATTCCTATATATTTTTGTTTTTCAGCAACTGGGATTGATTTAGACATATTTATGATTTTGGGGTATTTTTAGCACTTAAATTACATTCTTCAACTACTGTTCCTGTGGGCTCAATCTTAGGCGTTTTAGCCACATCATTGAAATCAAATAGTTCTACTGGGACTAGACCTCTAGCAAAACATTATTTTTAAGTTTGAGTGTTTCAAACTCTTCTTTTTCAGGGTCTATCTCAAGCAATTCTAATTTATTTACAACTATATCTATGGGTGTATTTACATCCAAATTATCTAGTTTCCGTTCTAGATTAGAATATGCAACAATTTGAGTATCTACTTTAGATTCCAAATCTTTGGATTGCAAGAAACTTTCAATCTATTTATCATTTCCAAACACTTTCCAATACCTGATGTTGTCTGGTATAGTTGGTCTGTGTTTCACCTCCAATACATATTCTTGATTAGGATAAGCCATTTTATAAGAGCTAGATGAAAAAGCCAGATTGGTTGGAATGATATTTTGTTTTCTAGGAATTGCAGAAAGATCATATTCAAGAAAACTTTCTAGAAGTTCAAGCACAACGTTTCTGTACGCTTTCATCCTGGGATGTTTAGCTAAATATTCTCCTTTAACATGTTTGATAATTAGTTCAGCATCCCCCTGAATGGAGATTCTTTTGGCACCTAACTTTTTAAGAAACTGCAATCCTAGAGTAAGGGCATCCTACTCTACTATGTTATTGGTACACTGAAAATTAAGCCTATATGAGTGACCCTCAGCATGATTATTTCTTGTGTTCACTACCCAAATTCTTGCTCCAGAATCATCTTTGCTATAAGAACCATCAAAACTCATGTTCCAAAGAGGTTCAGGAAGAGTATTTAGTTTTGTTATTTGTTTTTGGTTTGGGTCTGTTTTAGAAATTTCAGTTTCATCATTGATCACTTGAGTGTTGATATCCCTATCATTGTAAAGAATAAAATAATCCAAATTTGAATGAACATAATAAAGTGGATAGCTGTGAGGTTTCTCTTGACTGCTCACCATTAATTTCTGTTGGCATTATGGCACCTGTTTGGAGCTATGGCACAGGTGTTGTCCTTGATGGCAACCTTCTTTGGTAACAGATCTCAATTCAGGCACTCAGAAAGTAGAAAAAGACATATGCGCAGGTTCATCTAGACGAAGGCGCGTATACACGCGGGTTATTCATTACAAAAGCGCGTATATGTTGGTGATCATTCTTTTGGTCCATGGCAGTTAGATCTTGGAACTTGAACCTATGTTTTGGACCATGGCGTCTCGTCAATTGTGTCAATCTCTAGTTTTAGGTTCATGGTATTGAAATGTTATGGTTTTGGACCATGGTATTGGGGAAGGCCTAGGACTATAAAAGAGGAAGGAGATCTTGTGACAAATCACCATCTGGATTATTATTGAAGATCTGAAAAAGGGCTAGAGCTGGTATATTGGATGGTGACGCAAATCTGGATCTGAACGAAGGAGGAACCTTAGTGCAAAAGGAAGGATAAGGTCTATTCATGGGTCATAATATTTAAGCCTAAATGATAGTATCTCTGTATGATTTTGATCTGCTTGATGTGGCGCTTATCTGATCTATAAGTCTGATAATTTGGGTTAATTAGTGATTGAATATCTGGAAGAGTGTGTTATAGATTTGTACGTAGGTTCAGTAAAGCGAAGGCACGTATACACGCAGTTTAGGGGACGTAAAGGTGCGTATACGCAGGTTGTTCCATACGCAGATGCGTATGCACGCAAGTTGTAGACTGTTGAAATTGTGTATATGCACTAAGCTGTGATCTAGCTGTTTCTGCTTATTGCTGCTGTGTTCTGGGTTCTGTTGTGTGGTTTCTGGTACTGTGTTTGGGTACAGTTTGCAGAGAAGTATCTACTTGACTTCAGATCTAGTTGGTGAAAAGGAGTTTGGTTGATGAAGAATTTCTTGATGATCGTTTGATGTTCATGGATCCAGTCTGAAAATTGATGAAACGTGGTCCCTGGAAGAAAGAGAAG
>APFE031469975.1:76372-232249 GCA_000404065.3 Pinus taeda
TAATTTAAAGAAAGATAGAGACGAATTGCAACAGGTGGTTTTCACCCACATTGGGTTTCCACCTTATATCTGGTGTTCTTGTGTGTGATTTTCCTTCTGCTCTATTTTACTGTCTCTGGTTACTGGTTATTTGATGCTGCATCTCAGATTAACAAACATCATCTGAAAGTCTAAGTAAATTAAAAGTTTGCTCTGTGTACGCTGGTTTACCTCTGAATAGTTGCGTATATACGTGGGGTTAATTAACTGAAGTAGCATATACAATTTGGTTTTTGAAAAGGATTATTTGACTTGATAATACTGATTCACCCCCCCTCTCAGTATTATTTCCAACAATTTCATCAAGGTTTCCCTATATAATCTTCTTTGCTGTCCAAAAATTGGTATGGCAGAAAAAGTAATGTCCATCTGTAGGGTTGCTTGTAATTTAGCTACCCATGAGCGTGACAACAAGATGCCATAATTATGGGGAATATCTGCAACCACTATATCCATTACTAGACTTTTAGCTGGGATTTGACCTAAAGTAACACATAGGTCTTTCATGAGACCTAGACATCTTACTTTACTGGAATCAAAAGAGTATAAGTCTTTATAAGGCCTGATAATATCAAGTCCTAATTTCTCCATAACAACTTTAGGCATTAAGTTGTGGGAAGCTACTAAATCTAACATAACATCATGGAGGATTTTATCAAGAATATTTAGGCTAACATAGAATGGAGGAACACCCCCTTCCTGTGGTTTGCCTTCATCTTCCAGTCCAAATAAGAGTTCAGGATGGTCATCATTCAGATTTACAGAGTCAGTGTTTTCCCCTATGTTTAAATCTTTCATTACATAGGGTATGTACATGTTTTTTTTCATTAACTCTGTGAAAGGAATAGGGATTTTCAATTTTTTCTCATTCATTATCAATATTGAACGATGTTTGAATCTTAATTAAGTTGGGAAGTTCAGATTGATCAGTGTTTTTCTTTGTTATAGGATTTTTTTGTTGGCTAGTGGTTGGAACATTTATTTGAATAGTTTTAGAAACACTATCAACTATCTTCTTGACAAGGATTTCTACTTTTTCTTACCATAATTGTCCGCAACTTTCTTAGGAAGATTGTCTGTGGTTTTCCTAGGTTCAATTTTAGAGGATTTTTTAGTAGGATTATCTGAGTTTCTGGTATTGAGAATGTTTGGATTCTTTTTGCTCCTAACGTTATAGTACTTATGGACTTATTTTTGGGAATTTTCAAACCCTTGTTTATATTCATATGATTCTTCAAAATCCAATTTGGTTTGACCTAGGAGAAAAAGTTCTTGTTCCTCTTGAGTGAGGAAATCTGTTTCATCATTATTTATCCCCATCATATTTATTAGATTATCATCCAAATATTCAATATTTCCCCCCATCATCTGTGTAATTTTCCTAAAAAGGAGGACGAACCTGTTGGTTTGGACCCTTTTTCTCTCTTTGTTTGATTTGGGGAACATTTCTTCTAAAATTTTGGTTTCTATTTGGAGGAGAATTTTGGTTTTTTCTCGCTTGAGTTTGGTCATTTATGTTTACTCTTTGCATCATCTGATTTACTACTCTTACTAGGTTGTCAATTTTATGATCAACAACAGAAGTAGAAGGTTCTTCTTTTATGGTAACCCTATGTTTAGATTTTAATTTGTCCTTCTTGGCTAAGATATTATCTTCAACTTTCATAGCATTTGCTTACATTTCTTCCAAAGTTTCCAGGTCTCTCTCTCTAAGTTGATATTCCATGTATACATCAAAACCATCAGGAAAATAAATTAAAGATAGGTTAGGGGAGGGCTTGACTTCTTGTGGAATGGCATTGTAAACAATATTAAACTATTCACAATATTCTTCCACACTTTCAATTGTTTTTTTTTTTCAGTATTTTATATTCATTTAGGAGTTGAAGTGGATTTTTCTTGATCTCCCATCTAGATAAGAAAGTTTGATAGAAAGCATCAAGGTTGGCTATACTTCGTGCAGGTAAACCCCTAAACCATTTCTTGACATCACCTCCTAAGCTCTGAGAAAAAATCTCATTTTACCGTTAGCTTCATCTACTTCTTGAAGGTCAAACACATCATTCATCCTATCCACATGCTGTTGATGAGTATAAGAACCAGCGTTATCAAAGGTCACAATTTTAGATTGGTAATCCCCAGGCATAGAATTTAGTTGGCCTGGTGACACCAAATGTGCATACCTACCTACCATAACTAGTATGGAAGATTGACCGGAAGATGGACCTGATGTAGGTGCAGTTGTAGTAGCTACAGGGATAGTAGGAATAACAGTCTGAGATACTATAGGTGAGGAACTAGATACTATGGAATTAGTAGGACTAGGAGGTTGTAGATGAAAATACTAGGAAGATTGGGTGGCCAAAGAGACTACTTCAACTATTAAAGCAGAACATTTAACATATTGTTGAATATAAGTTTCTTCCATAACTTGGTCCAAAACTCAAACTAGACCTTGTAATTTTTCAAATTGCTGTAAGGATTCAATATTAGGATATATTTAAAGAAATTCAGTTTTGGTTATGTATAGTTATAGTAGCGCTTTATCAATGACAGTCTGATCTACAAAAGCCTCATATTTTGATCTAAAGAAACTATGCTGGAAAGGCAATAAAACTCTATATCTTGAATAGTTTCAAATTTCTATGGAAGAGAGTTATACCTTGACAAAGGAATATTCTTAGGAAGAGAATTGAATCTAGACAAAGGACTATTACTACCTTGAATCTATGTAAGACATATCTTTCTCACCAATTTTTTTGAATTATCAACAAATTCAACTAGGTTGGGATTAGGGTGAGCTCGAGTGGAAATTCTTTTGGGAGCCAGGTGTATTAAAAATTATCACAAAAATGAAAATCAAATTAATGACACACTAGAATATTTACAAAAACACAACCTCGGATCATGTATTTCATAATGATATATAAATCTTGAGTTATAGAAATACTGATTAGATACGAGGGAATAATGATTTTTCACTCTAAAGAGTTTTCAGTCCCTAGTATAGTCACCACTATGTTGTCATTCTATATTTTTGATATTGAGCGAGTAAACACATTGGACAACAGCAAAACCACTTTGGAAGCTAGGATCTAGCCATACCAGCTTCAGAGAGGGATCTCTCTGTTTAATTTAGCTTTGCTTAAGTGTAAGTTTTAGGCTAGTTATGATTGTACTTGTTTGTTTTGTTTAAAAGGTTTGGTTGATTTGAGTGTTATAATTCCATTGGGCCATGGAGTCTATAAACTAAATTGGAGTTTGGCATCAATTTTTAGAGAAGTTCTCACAGGGAAAGCTAGGTTGCACTAACTGGATCTTTTCAAAAATTAATGAATTATGGAATAGCATAAGTGTAAGGTTCAGTAGAAACGAAGGAGAAATTAAGAATTCCTTGATTTGACTTCAGTGGAAAACATTAAAATTATCAACAACCAAAATATGGTTCTCT
The DNA here is from genome assembly GCA_000404065.3 of Pinus taeda. Taxonomy (NCBI): domain Eukaryota; kingdom Viridiplantae; phylum Streptophyta; class Pinopsida; order Pinales; family Pinaceae; genus Pinus; species Pinus taeda. The sequence goes on from APFE031469975.1 coordinate 79,863, forward strand.
ATGTAACAAATCCTAAATATCATAGTTTCTATTGATTAATTCAAAAATTTAGAATAACAGAGAAAGGAAAAACATTGTTTAAGCAAATAGACAGAAGAGACGCATCACCATTTAGTACACCACATGAATCCTATTAAAACTCGTATTATTCATGCTCGAGTACTTGAAAATATGCAATATGCAAAGGAAATTACATTTGGAATTCAACCCTTAATACTTCAAATAGTGAAGTATTTATAACGAAAATTACAAAAGTCCTTTACAAAATCGTTGTCAAACTGACAGTGTATTATTAGCGTAATTACAAACAATATGATCTAATCCTGGTAGACAAATAGGCCACATAGGCAGCGAAAAGGAAAGGTGTCCCTTTTTCTATGGTTTACGTTGTTCAGTCGACCCGAAAGTATGATGCCTTGTTGAACTGGCCGTCATACTGGATGTTGTATTGGCAACTTGTTTTACTACTCCTGAATTATCCTTCAGTTTAGTAAATAGACCAATTATTCCCATATGCTTTCATCTGGTATTGTCAATTTTGTTACCCTGCAGTAAATTTCATCTACCTCTGTGTATTTGGAAAAGGTTGGTTACATAGTAAAAATGTGTTTTACTTCATTCTATACATAGAAATCATTTGACATGGTTTCCAAAAAGTCCTTTGTTGTCATACTACCCTTAATCCCACTGACCTTGATGCTTCTTCTAGACATTTCTTTCATCCCTAGGACATAGTCTTCCTGAGTGATCAATTTTTCATTTATCGCATAAATGCTTGGCAGTCCTTTTTGGATGAAAGCTTCAATTTTGTTAGTAAACATGTTTACTTGCAGCTTCAAGGTTTCACATGTTTCTTCCAACTGATCAATGAGATTTATCTTTGTCAAGACTTTCTTGACTTCCAAAATGGTTGAAGTTCTATCAGTGATCTATACTTCTTCAATCTCAGACTTGGACTTTGAGTTCAAGAACTTCATTATGTTAGAGGCTTTTATGGGCATCTCTCCTAGCTTTTATGTTCCCTGCAAAATAGTTTTTGTAGCCTTTTCTATCATCTCTTTCCACTCAAACATGATTTGGATAGAAGGCCATATTTCATTCATAAAGTCCACCATATTCATCCAAGTGGTTTCCTTGGCTTGGGCCACGGTCTGACCAATTGAAGTGTCTCTCTCTACCTTCTGCAACTTATCCAACAACCTTTGGGATTTTTGCATTTCAATAATCTGAGCAGCTTCAACTTTGTCCTTTTGCACTTCTAAAGCTTTGAGTTTTCCCTGCAAAGTCTCAATTTCCTTGGACTAGAGTAACATGTTCTCCAATGTCTTTGTTACTTGTTCAACACTCACAATCTGAGTGGAAGAAGTGGCTGCAGTAGCTGTCCCTATTTCTGGAGGATGAGAAATAGGTATGGCATCCAAGGGGACAATAGCCATCTTTTGACTCTCTTCTTTCTCCTTTATAATTTTCTCCATCTCTGCCTCCATCTGCCTAATCTGTATATTCTATTCTATGATCAGTTTCATCATGTCTGCTTTCTGTGCTTCACCTTATTCAATGTCCTTGGTCAATGGAACCTATGTGTATGGAAACTTGAGCCACTTTCTCAAGGCTACAATGTCCATGTTCTTCTTTTTAATAATATCCTAAGCAACATTGACATATTTGGGATCATATCCTATTTTTAGTACAAATCCTTCCAAATACTTGATCCTGTTCTCCTTTTCCAAGGAGGACACTTTCTCCATCTTCAATTGTGATTGGACATTTACAAAAGAAACCTGCAATTTAGATAGAGACATCATTGTTTTAGTCAAAGTGGAGGATATCATTTCACTAGTTTTCTTGTGCATCTCCATTTGATCAATGTGATGTATGTCCTGTGTGTTGAATTCAAAAGTAGTGCTCTTTTAGTATGTTGCTAATTTTAGTTGTAGAATCTGGGCCTCAAGAAAGGAAATCTATATTTTTCCGTGCTCTATGTCAAAGACTGACAAAAACCTACTCTGTGAGTTGGAGGTATGCTTCTAGAATTGGTTATAGCTGCTTATTTTTAAAATCTCATTTCTAAGCTTAATCTCCTGTACTTGTCAAAAAATGTCTTATATTTTTCTCTTTGGACATTTTGTGATTCTAGCTTAGTTTCCTTGTGACCTTGTGAAGATGAATGTCCAGTGGGAGATGTTGTGAATTTTCTAGTTATAGGTGGTGAATCTGTGATGATGATGGCAACCTTCTCTTCAATTTATTTGTCTAAATCTACTGTAGGAGCTAATTTTGTTCTCTTCCTGTAGTGGATCCTGAATTATTTGGCTTCACTCCCAGTTGTTGATGATGATACTCCCTCCCTATGTCTTTTGCTTGATATTTCCTGATGAATGGGAGTCTGCAAATTGGTAGTAGAAACAAATATTTCTTCATCTTCCTAGAAGGTGTTTTCTGTTCACTCCAGCTGATTGGGATATTGCTCTATTTATGGCCTTGAAGTATGAATGTAAGGAGTGCTTTTTCTCTCCACTCTGAGCTTCACAATAATGCCATAGGGGTCATAACACTATGTAAAGCTCAGAATTAATAGTATTTCTTTAAGAATTCTATTTGCCTCTTCACCTATTTTCCTTGTGTTGCACACAAATGGGCCCACCTATGTCTTTATTCTGGACGGTGACTTCTTCTTGGCCACTACAAAGTGGATGTCATCCAAATTCAACATTTGTCTAATATACTCTAGGGAAAAAATCCTCATTCGGATGTATTTGGGGGAGTTTATAGGGTGCCAATTCACAACGATACACCCTAAGTTCTATGTAGTTTTGGTATAAATACCAATCCCTAGTTTTTGCCTGATCTTTCAAGTGAAAATTTCTCTCGATTTCTTCACTGATCCTAAGTTGTACTACACTGTTCAGAATGTTCATGGTTGGATGAAAAAAATCTTCAATGATATTCTTAAAAGTGAATTCTTGTTGTTCTCTCATGATCAATGAGGTCCAAAAGATTACTAGATGATGATTTCGTAAATCATCAAGTTTTTGCAATGCAAAACTGAATTTGTCTGCTCGATAGTAAAGGAACATGCAAATCAAAATGGAGGTGTAATTAAACACATGTTCTATAGGAAATTTTATGAATTGTTCATGAATACTATTAGCCAAGAATTGACTGAAATTAAACACAAGGGAAGGCTTGTTGTCTGCGTAAAACATGGAGAGGAATCCTAAAATGGGCTCATCTACCCACTAATAAAAAAAAACCTAAAATGTAGGAAATCGTGGATATAATTTGTTTGGCCTGATCAGGGAAGATGGAGGAAGGATATGGACAATTCTTTTTGTGTCATTGGGCATTCTCTGGTAAGAAAATATCGAAGATTTTGGCTTTGGTGGGAAAATCTAGCTTTTGATAAAGATCGGTGAGGGCTTCTAGGGAAAAAGACACAACATTTTGCATAGTGGGGGCCAACATAATTTGGTCAATGGATTGGGAAGTAATTGTGAAGAGAATGCCACTTGTAGGGGAAATAATAGCTCTTCAGGTAGGGACATAACATGCTTGACACCTTCTAGTAAACTTTAGGGCTTGGAATGTCAAGGGGAAAATATAATGGGGGATGATGGACTCCCCCAAAGCCAAATTTCATCAGTTTTGTCTATGTGTTTATCTTCCATCCAACAACATAACTCAAGAAAATCTCAGTCACATTGGGCTTCATTAATCTTGTAATCCCTATTGGCTAAAGGTATATGATCTAAATCCATAGAAGTGGGAATCAAAGGATTAATAGGCTTATTTTGAGTCTTAGTCATTGGGGGCATGACTATAAAAATATGAGAACAATATGAATTTATAGAGGATATTACCGAGCATAGTTGAATAATGAACTATGAGGTGAAAAGGAAAAGGAAATTTCAGTTTCTGTCATGATCTGGTTGCAAAAGAGCTATGAGAGTGATTGTTGTGTGAAACTGTCAATAAAAGAAAAAAAGGAATGAAAAAGGGATGAGAGCGATAGGTTGAACAAAAGAAATGATTGTGATAGGTTCATAAAGTTTTAAACATTGCAACAAATTGTTCCGTTGAAATGGTGTAGGATCATTAGGCCTAAATGGTTACCTGTGATAAATCGAATTTAATGAAAAATGGTCATTTTGGCTGGGAAATCATTTAATTGGCCAACGGTTATACCACGTGGTGGGCGGAGAGTGACGGAGGAAGTCATGGTGGGGTGGGGTAGAGCGGGTGAGGGAAGTGTAGTTTTTGAACAGGGTAGTAGGTGGTATACAATTTTGGTGAGGGGGGGTGTGAAATCGCGAGAAGGTGACACGTAGGGATGGGGCCCGGTCGGAGAAATGACTTTTCAGAGCCCCGTCCTAATGGTAAAGGCAGGATGGAGAGGGGGGCCAAAGGTAGATGAGGTGCATTGATCATGAGCAGGAAGAGAGATCCCAAGGCTGCTAAGTGAAATGCACTTTAACCATAAGCGACAAAAATCTTTGTCCGCTTGTGCTTTTACCTTTTTGCATTCCTGACTTAGGATAAAGAAATATGAAAAATATGTAGGAGAACTTTATCCTTTGGCATATATTTGTCCTTTTCACTGTATCCTTAAAACTTAAGATAAAAATTACATATGCATATATTTTCAAAAATGATCTAATATACCTACTCATGACTAAACTAGCATTTTTTATTCTTTCCTCTAGGGTGCACTTAGACTAGTAGACCCACTTTATTTTATTTTATACAAAATGAAAAACTACCTAACCTATCCCTTATTTCCTCTATCGATCCATATTCAATAGTTGAATCAATTTCATTTTCTACCTAACTAGTGATTTACCCAGATTAAACTGTTGGGTAAGTCTTTATTCTTTAACTTAGTTTATAGAAATTTAAAGGAGTTAAATCATGATTACCCTGTATGATTAAACTAAAATCTAGTGATTGTGGCATTTTGAACAAGCTGCACACAACCTTTTATTTTTCAGTAATGAAGCAAAACTATCTATGAGTAGTGGCATTTAAACTTGCAACACTTTCAATATTATTCCCTTTTGACTTTTCTTTCTTTTGGTGGGATTCAATCTTTTCTTATTTTTTAAATATTTTTTGTTTTTCTCTATTTCTTATTTATACCCTATTTTCATTTTTTAATTATTTTTTATTTTATTTTGAAATCATGGGGTAATTGAAAAGAATTTACAAAATAAGATTCCTGGGATACAATACTGAATTACCTTGAAATCTTATAAATTATATGACCCTAACACTAGCAACAGTTAGTTTGGCATCTTGCCAAATGTGGCAGAGAGAATTAGCAATGTCCCTAACCAAATCGAAAGGAAAATGTGGCTCTGATAGTGTAGTAGTAGAAATTAGTTATATTAGCTATTAGTGGAGGATCCCCATTCAACTCATTTCGACAGGAGTATCCTAGAGGTTTACAAGAGTGCGCATACAAGAGGGACCGAGATGGCACAAATGGGATGATGCAAGCCTAGTAGGTGAACAAAGTTAAATGGTGGACATGTCCAACGGTGGATTGTGCCCCACACATCCCACCGAAAAATCAAGAGAAGTTCTGATGGGCAACTAGTAGAAGCATTAAAATGCATGAGAGTGTCTAAATGGGTGGTTTTCCCCATACCTTCGACTATAAGATCAACAACGAAGGTTCATTCCAATACCCCCCCTTATCTATACCACAATCCATGCAATAAGGGTGTCGCAATGTGTGGATTTCCTAGCAGTGGTTTCTGGAATAATGGATCAACATCGAGAAATGTGGCCCAAGGAAAAATGGTCAATACCCTTAGATTTTTTTATAACAAAAAACATCACAAAACAAAGGCTTGGGGACCCCTTTCTCTCTCTTCACTTAAGGACACATGGAAACAATTTATTGGCTCACATGACATATTATCCCACAGGATCAATCTCGAAGGTTCCAAGGCATGAAGAGAAGTTAAATATTATGATAAAATAGGCAGGCTGCATGGTAGAATATTATTTGTCACAAATGACACCAATACTAGTGGCATGGGGTCAATGAGAAGTAGGCACGTGTTATGAAATTTTAGAGTTTTTAGGTACCCTAGTGGGCCATTTCTGGGTGACAAATGTGACCACTCAGGAGGCATGGTGTGGCACTAATGATGATTTAAGGACATCATCCCATAGGAAGGATGTCGGAAGGACTGACTAGTGCATGTAAAGAACCATCAGGCTAACTGGGTGTCAGTATGACTTGGCAACATATATTGTGGTAGTTCCTCATTGGTTCTCAAGAGTAAGAGGACCCATCAAGACACTTCATCCTGACTCTAAGACACTGGAAGAATTCTTAATGCATAGAGGAGAACAACCAGGGTGATAGTTGTTGGACACATCGACATGAGCATTAGGGCATCAAGCAACCAATGGGAAGAGGCGCAGGGTAACACCACTAGACCCATCATCCTGTAAGTCATACCTTGAAGGATTATAAATAGGGAAAGGTTAATAGTGCCAAGCGGAAAGGTTTCGGGGGTTAAGTTTTGGCACTAGTTTAAGGTTCTATCTGGCATGGTGTTTGAGGGTGTATAGCTTAATGAGAAAAGGTGTAGAGATAAATATTTAAGTTCTCAAGGACTAATATGTGGTCACAATGCTTGGAATTATGAGCCAAAAAGGGTAAAAATACAAAGAACCAAGGTCTAACGGCTAAATATGTTAACATGGACATTATTGGCAGTAGTTTTGGTTGTTTTTCTGTATTTAACAAACAAATCGAGTTTGAATTCCAAATAAAGTCCATGTTAAACCCTGTAATGTGCCAGAATAATAAAAAATAATAAGAAAGGTTAGAGATTAAGGTTAGAACAACAAATTGGTGAATGATAAGTTGAGGATAAGATGTAGAAGATTATGTTAAATAGGTCAAAGGAAAAAAATAAGAGATTCATGTGAAGATGCAAGTGAAGATAACTAAAACAAAAAGAAGCTAAAAATATCAGTCAATTTTCATTATAAATTAGAATTGATTGAGGAATTCAAAGTGTGTTGAGGCATTGTAGCAACGTGCAAATAGAGGTGAATTGATGTTGCTTGTGTTTTCAGTAATCATCGATTGTTGAAAGTGTTTTGGTGAGTGTGTGAGGAGACAGATTGTTTTATTTTGTAAAAGGATTTGGAATTCATGGTTCTAATGTGAAAATGGATGAAAAATGAATAATTGATGTCAACTAAGTTCTAGCTTGCATATCAGGGGTTGTAGCTCCAATCAATTGTAGTTGATAAATAAGGGAGTTGTAGCTTCCTACTGACTGTAGCAAGAGAAATTTGTAAAAGAAATTTGAAGCTTTCATTGTAAAGAAATTCGAGTAAAGTTTGAAGATTCTTTGTGTGTTATTTGTATTGTCATGTTGGTTCATGTCATGCTCATATGAATTAATTGTTGAAGTTTTTTATGGTGTCCTAATATTCTTACAAGTGAGAGATTTTATTTAAAATTTATACAATATTGATTGACCCCCCCTCTTAGTATTATCCTGGTTTCAAACATGTTGTTCATTTTGGAAAACAAATATTTTCTTAGTAGTGACCACCTAAAGGATATCCCCTTTACTCCATTTGACCCCCTTGGGAAGAGTGGTGATCCTGTTAATGAAATCCTCATTTATATAGATAATTATGCCTTTAACCACAATAGTCATCTCATGTTGTTTAGGTTTTTGGTGATTTGAGGCAAATTATAGAGAAACTTCATTATCAAAGCCCATAAACTTCTCAAAAAATCCTAGCCAATGACAACTTTAAGAAATGTGTCTAAATTCAGGGATTTGATGGATTTCTGAGGTGTCTATTACCTCTCTCTTGCTAAATTCTACCTCCAATTCTTAATATAATTATGATAGAATGGAGCAAGGAATTGAGATATTGGACTTTCACTAATACAAGAGCCTAGGGTTTCCTGTATAATGGGAAAGGAAAATTGCATTATGAAATCCTCCGACATTTGATATACCATATTCTTAAGGAAATATTCAGGCCATCCAATTGTTTCACCTATTGGAATTTACATTGGAGAATACATAGGGTTTCTTTGTGATAATTTAGAGTTTTTAAAACACTTGTGTCAAATGTAAGTGGGGATAATTTTCACTTATATTTCATCTAAATACCTCCATTTTTTTCGAGCCTTTGATTTATATTTTGAGAAAAATTACCTTCATGTAGTGCTCTGTCAATCTCCTATAGATACCATCTATAAATTCCTATAGGTTCCTATAATAGAGTGCCTTGGAAACTTTGTAGCTAGGTTGATCTCCTGTACCAATGGTTAGGTCTCAATGGAGTTTAAAACATATTTCCATGCAGAGTAAGCTTTCAAGGCCTCAAATTAGGTGTTCATTTGTTGAGGCCGATGTGAGGTGATGGGCTCAACGTTCAATGGTGAATTGGTCCCCACTTACCCCGTCATGCTCCATGTACCTAAATGAATAAGAAATATCAACCCACAGTCTCAATTTTTTTCATTTTTACGTTGTTGTTCTTCCAACACATGTAGGTTTCTTAGACGAAAAGTTAAATTCACTATTAGATATGGTTGAGGCTTTCGTGCTAGCTAAATATGGGTATAAAACCTTTCCTTCTTACACTTTTGATTTTTTCTCAAGATATAATAGGTTCGAAGGTTGAGGTTTGAGAGATGCATACCTATGCCTTACATTCAATGTTTCTTACACATGTCATGGATTTTTCTAGTGTAGCTGTTGAGACTACCTTTGAGGATTGTGCTAAATATCTTAGCTACACATCTTTGGTATCTCTTTTTGGAGTTTTGATGTTCCTACTTTCTACCTTTGGAGACATTTTTGGAATATTATTTGTGCCACTACTCATTAGAGAAATTTTAAGGTCTAAAATGGGTCTCCTAAGGAATATTATAAAATAATAGTGGAAATAATAAAAATAAGATTAGACTACATCATCAAATTTTAGAGGTAAAAAATAAAAAACTACTTTTTCAACTTGTCTCTTTAAGGTTTTACTCAAATTTTGAGTGGGAGAATTTTTTGGATATGGAATTTAATTCCTCATCCAAGGAGTACCCATGTTGTATACTTTCAATAGACCTTGCTACAATAATATGAGAAAGACATGAAATAACATGATTGCAATGATGTTTTTTCATGTATTTCTCATTTTTTTGGGTAGCGGGTCCATTGAGAGTATGCAACATGGGTACTCCTTGGATGAGGAATTAAAGTTCACATATAATGAGTGATATTTATTTAAATTTTAGTAAAACTATAGGGAGGTAATTTGACAATATGAGTTGAAAAAGTAGTTTTCTTATTTTTTTTATTTTTTAATCTTTTTACCTTTATACTCCAAAAATAGTGAATCATCCCCCATATTTAACATCATCATATTGAATCCTATTGGTTCTTATAAATTTTATTTTGGTTGTATATTTTTGTTTTGAGGCCCATTATATACCTCAAAAATTATCTAATGGTTTCTTTAGGTGTCTCTGATGTAGGTGACTGGGTTGTTGTGTTGTAGGTGGTTGAAGTGTTATTGCTAGAGGTGGGTAAAGTGCTATTGTTATAGGTGGATATGACATACTGTAGGAGACTACAAGAGAGCTTGTAGCTACTCAAGACTGATCTTCTTGTTCTCTGTAGATGGTGGATTATGTGGTTCATTTTCAAATATGTGGAGACTTCGACCTATAGGACTTTTGAAGGGTGCTATAGGACTATGTTTTTTCCTTTAGCAGTCACAAAGGCTCATTAGACAAATGATTTTTCTTGCTAGAGACTTCACAAAATTTTGATAATCCACACGTAAGTTGGTGGTGGTGATGGAGTCATTTTTACTTGTGACTAATAGGGGAAGTGGAAATGTTGAGTTAATGTGAGTGAAAATTGAGGGATAGTGAAGGGAAGAATGGAAGGTGACAAGCGTTGATGAAGTGTATAAATGTTAGGGTTCCCTAGGTACATTCCCCACACTTGCAGGTGAAGAAAGATTCAACCCTACATCCTTTCTATTCATTCTACAACATCTTCTTGCAGTACAAGATCTTCTAGTAGAAACTTAGGACAATGAGGCAAAAGAATGGGAAATAATTGAGAATGATGAGTGAAGGTTATGAATGGTGTGGGAATGGATGAAAATGGTGTGGAGCAATTTCCTAGTTTCTTTCAAGGTGATTGTGTTTGTGATTGTAGGATGGATTTCCTATATTTCTGTTGATTTCCTATTGTACCTTCACATTCATTAGAGAAGGTAAAAACAATTTTCTTTCATCATCTTTCTTTTCCTTTTTTACCTTCTTTTATTTTGGGGCTCACTAGCTACCTCATGGAGGCTTTTGGCTTTAGTGGGTCAGCCCTAGGTTTGTCAAGGAGGTTTTCACATGGGGATCTTCATTTGCTTCTAGTTTTTTTTGTTTTTCTTAGGCTTAGAGGTTGCCTCACAAAGTTTTTTGGCAAATGATCCTACCTCAAGTTCCTCTACGAAGGTTTTCACTTGATTGTTTTCTCTCCTTTTTTTCCTTTTTTCTTTTTCTCTATTTATCATAGGGTGAATGGATTAAGACCTCTGATGCACTCAATAAAATTCATACCCCTACTTATTGAATCAACAAAATCAACCCTTAATATGGGATTCATGTAGAAATTTAATATGTTTCCATGCACTAGAAGTGGGATATGCTCTTCATCAATTGCCTTGATATGAACTAAGCCATTATCATGAAAATTTTCAAGTAGATAAGGTCCCAACCATCTGGTCCCAATCACCCTCTTAGAAGGTTCAGTTCTAGGTGATATAGAGTAGATTTCCTATGTTTGAGATGATGTTGCTTCATGATCCCCTCTATAAGATTAGAAGTGAATTGAGAACGTTGGTCTATCACCAGTTCTCTTGGGAAATCAAATTTTTAGAGGATGTTTTCCCTTGAGAATTATGCTACCATTTTTTCTATTACTACTTTGATCTCTTTCACCTTGGCCCACTTGGTCAAATACTATGTGCACATAATTATGTAATTATTTTACAAGCAGAGGATGAAAATAGCCATTAAAGTCCATACTACCCCACTTATCAAATGGTCAAAAAGTTTCTTGAGGTTATAAATGAACATAATACCTCAAAGTAGGTTTTCCCATCCTGTGATATACATCATATTGTGTAGTGTATCTTTTGGCATCTCGACGAAGGGTAGGCTAGCAGTATCTTGCCCAAATAATCTTATAGGTTGTCTTGTTAGTATCAAAATTACCCCCACAGGGTCCATCATCTTCCCTCACACATATTCTTGGGATCTGATTAGGCACCTGTTTGAAGAGGTTGCCCCCAATCCAAGTGTAAGGAACACTCTTCCTAACAATCTTGCTTTTCTCCTTTGAAGATAAACGAGAGGGAAATTGGCTAGTAGCTAAGAAGTTTTCTATGTTAGAAAAACATAGAGGCAATAATGATATGGAAAATAGGTGGTCATCAATGAACTAATCATCCATCATCTCTTCATCCTCTACATACAAGATTAGTTTAGAAAAAACATTTGCAATGCCATTTTGTTTTCTTGGTTTGTAAACAATAATTATATCAAACTATGATAATAGCAAGTAACCATCTAAATATTTGAACATTTACATAAGGATTATTCATCAAATACTTTATTGTTGCATGGTCAGTATGTACCAAAACCTAACATCCAATAATTTAGTTGCTAAATTTATTCAAAGAATGTACAACAACTAAAATTTGTTTTTCAGTAACTGTGTAATTAACCTCAGCTTTGGATAATTTCTTGCAAATTAAATAGATGACATAAGGAAATTTACCTTCAATCTACTGTAGTGTTTCCCCAACTACTTTTTTTGATGCATCTGTGTTGATGTCGAATGGAAAGGCCACCTCTAAGAATTGGTGTAGTTGTCAATTCATCTTTGCTTTCTTCAAATTCCCTCTAACATAGGTTTATCCAAAATAATTCTAAATCTTTCATTAGTAGACAAAATAAAGCCAGAGAAATCTTACTAAAATGATTAATAAATATTCTATAGTACCCAACAAGCACTAAAAATCTCCTAACATCTTTCTATTTTTTAGGAATATGAACCTTTCTAATGATGGATATTTTGTTGGGATCAACCTTAATTCCTTCCTTAGAGAGAATGTTCCCTAAAATAATTCCTTTATTCATTAAAAAATGTCATTTTTCAAGGCTTAAGGAGAGATTCATATCTGTACATCCTTGATATAGGACAAATTGATCTCCTAATCAACTTAGAGGTGAAAGACAAGATGATTGAAGCAATGACCACTATTGCAGGCCCATAATCCACATTAACGCTCTCTATACACTAACAACCTGCTTTATAAAACTTGTTACCAAGAATAAATGAGCGTTAGTCACCCTGCTAACTCTTGTGGTTAGACCAGGGGGAGCATTAGTGAACTTAAGTGATGTTCAAAAGGTCATTCCAATGAATCTACTCATAAATATCTAGATATTAAATCCCTAAATTTGTGCAAGAAAAGCAAGGAAACTCCAAAAATCAAGATATTTGGAGAAACTCTATTATGAGAATGAAGGAAAATGGGAAAAAGCTTGTAAACAGGGTAGGTTCATGGATTTTGCCCTAATAAAATCTAGATGGAGCTTGGCATCCCTAATTTGATGGTTATATAAGCAAAGAGAGGGCCATTGCAAAAAGGGGATCAGAGCATTTGGAAGGATAGCCCATAGAGCTGTTGTGAATTGTCATATCCTTGAAGGAGCTAGTTGAAAGAAGGAGAGAGAGAGAGAGAGGAAGAAGGGGTAAGGAAGGCTGATACAACAGATTATTGTAATCAATCTTCCATTCTGAATATAGAACTGCAGTTGTGTTCACTACTCCAAAGTGTTGGTGATATTGTGCATTTATTTGTTCATTTTGATGCTTGTCGAGTTGAGTAGTTAAGTTATACATTTATACATGTTTGTTACATATTCTTACATTTGTTTTCAGAAGTGTATGCTATGATTGGTTTGCCTTGTCCTTTGTGTAGAAATTGTCTTGGAGCTGGCTTAGAAGGAGTTATTCTTTCCGCACGGAGATCCCCAAGAAAATCTAGAAGGAACCAAAGGTGATCCTCTTTCCATACCCTGTCAATTTATGTTTGATAGATGAACATGTGTGTAACTGGTAGCTTTTGTAGATAATCTTACAGTATGTCAAAGGTCCGAGGAAGGCCTTTGAGGGTAGTTTTCATCCCATGCATTTTACCCCATAGCAGAATTGGCGACTTCACTAGGGACTATACATCTAGTTCTCGGTTACTCGGATTCCTCTCATATCTTCTCTTTCTCCTATGAGCTTCCCACTTCTTCAAATCATTTTCTGATCCACCATCTATCTTGTTTCATCTTGAAAAGTTGCATTCTCCTCAGAAACTGATCCTAAAAGCCCACTTTTTGAGCTATTTACCTTACTAATGGAGGTTGCTAGTCTACACAGAGATTTATAAAGCTCTTTGACTATGCACAGGGAGTGTTAGTGGCCAAACTAACTCTATGTTTACAAAGAAACAGAGCTTTAGTCTCCCATTTCCATGTTTTTCAAAATTTTTTGTGAACCAAAAGGGGGGGAAACTTGTCTTAGGGGCTAAAGTAAGATCTGCAACAGTATCATGTCAACAAATTTGGTGTCTTGAAAATTTATTTTTAAGAAAATGTTTTAGTTTTTCTCTCTTAAAAGACATTTTTTTGAAAGAAAAGATGATAAAATGTATATCTCCTTCTGTCGAAATGGTTGTAGGCTGCTTCATTTTGGTTTTCAGTATTTGTTTGGGAATATTGAGAAAAGAAAGTTTCAGTTATGCAAGTGTTGAATGGCTTTAGATGCACTGACAAATCCATAAATATGTGAAATGATACATGTGTAGAATAAGACTTGTTTGCATAATAAATTGAAAAAAGAATTCAAAGCATTGTTCTGCATGGTTTATTGAGTCGAGAGTCTCAACATATTCATGCGTCAACACCCCTGCCGAAGACAAATAAGCAAGTACAAGAAAATGTACATTAAAATCAATCAGTGACTCTTTTTTGAGCAAACCAACATTAGCTATATTAGGACCTTGGGATAAGCATGTGAGTGAACTACCCAAGGTTGAAAATCAAAACTAGTGTCGTTAACGAGTGAAAAATCCTTCTGCACTCATATTACCAGGACCACTCCACTAACAATGGAGTGAAATACAAGACAACATCAGATTGTAATTGAAGGTAGCCTTCCTTCTCTTACAACTCCTTTGGGAATTCTGTGTATTGGGGGTCCCTTCGGGGATTTGGGAACTGAGTCGGTGACTCAGGTATCCTGCCCACATAGTGTTCTGTCTACGACTATGTCCCCCCTAGTAATGTTTGTGATTTGAGGTATCTCTAGTGGCCAAAACTTCTAGGTACTTACCTAAGGTGACTAGGATGGGCTGTCTTGGTACCTAAAATAGACAGATCTACTTTGTCTTCAGTTTTTGGGAGGATGATATCTTCACGAGAGTACTTGACCCCTCAATCTGAGGTTTGGGCAAAGCTCAAAAGTAACTGTAACCATACATTTGGCCATCCTTCTCTATTATTCATTGGGAGACTGGGTTTCATTTCCAGTAATCAGTGCTTAACAAATGATGTATTTTCCCTCTGTTTTTTGATTGACATATTTAGTGTATTTTTTCTTTTTATGTACATGAGTGCTATCGCTTTTTGAGACTTTAAAGAATATCACATTAAAATCTATTTGATAAAACTTAACAATCATTGTAGCTATATCCGGCCCTCATCATCAATCCAGACGATTGTTAGGACTTCCTCCACTCATTATGGAGGATCCGTTGAGTTCCATTGACTCGGATTCCTCATCTTCGACGAATCAGTCTCTTAAATTGCACACGGGATCTGTCTGAATGACCGATGATTCTAGTTTTCCAAAGGATTTCTTCACGGAAGGATTTCTTCCTCATTTTAACACTCCGCTTACAGATCTGTCAGAACCTATCGTTACTCCCGTAGTACTTGTACTTCCTTCTATAGTGAGTGGAACTTTCCCATTTATCCAGTTAACACCTCAAGGGTTGTGGAATTATAGAGACACTATTGGTCCTCTACCACTTCCCCATTCGACGGTCATCACAACACTGGTAATGTGGAATCTCGCTATCTCGTTTCTCCCATGTATGACAACTCACATAACAACCTCTATAAGTGGAACCCAGCAGATGCCAAGTTCCACTCATATGGTGCCACAAAGCATACCTTCTACTAGTGCCACATATAGTGCTCCATATAAAACTCAATGTGGCACTATGGGTGCGGTTCCAGCTTACCAACAATAAGTTTGGCCACCAATGTATAGTTCCAACCCCCAGATTCAGATATCTCGGGTGGTTCCCAATATGGACTTGCTAGTGGGAAATGTCACAGTTCCCCCTCTGTTCTTAGGCATGCATGGATAGTCGCTGATTGACATGAGTATTCCCTCTGTCAATTAGAGCCATATGCTTAGTTCTATGTCCGCTGGGAATCCACAAGGGATTCCCAACAAATCCATCGGGGAACCCTACTCACAGACTCAAATGAGTCAAGGGGGCACTGCTTATATTGGGGGCAATTTCATACCCCAGTATCAAAATCCTCATGGAAATCCACTCTACAACACCATACCGAAAAGCAACTGCTACGCCACGCAACCCATGTACACTATGGGGAACCAAGTGATGGGAGGCGCACAGGACTCCTCAAGTCATCTGTCACCACCATGGTCCAAGTCAAGGGCACCCGACAATCTACCTTTTTTTGGCAAGATTGGATATTCCCGACTTATACAAATGGACAAATGATCCCGTCTAACACAACTTACAATTCCTGCCAATCCCGCCCAAAATGCCGATTGACATTCCAAAGTTTGACGGAAAACAAGTGGAGGATCTGGGCACCCATATCACCACCTAACATCTTTGGAGTGTTTCTAACTCTATGGTGGATGATAGTGTCCGGTTACATATTTTTCCCTTCATCCTTACTGGTAATGCCACCAAGTGGTATATTGAGTTACCATGCGTGTCATTAAATACCTTCGATAATTTAGCGATGGAATTCCAGAAGCACTTCCAGCTACCTATCTGCTACGAGACTGGGACAGAGCTCCTCACTTCATTTTGTTAGGATACCGCCACCCACATCTCTGATCATATACATGAATGGAGATGTAGGCGGAGGTTAGTCAAAGCTCCCCTCCCAGAATTTCTCTTAACGGATTGGTTCTGCAGGTCATTACTTCCGCAAATCGCTAGAGATGTCGCTCTAGGTGGTGCGGTCACAGAAGACCAATCCATACGTCGTGCCCAGCACCTGGATTTTATATATTCACAGTCTAGAACTCTTTACAACATAATCCCTAATGCCCCTGGTGTTAGAGTCGGTCTGTTCAGCCCTTCGTCAGAGATCAAAACTCCTTCTTGCATGTCATTTTAGGTGTCCCATTTTGCTCATTCACCTGCATTCCATTTAGGAGCATGCCATAACCTGACGAGAGGGTCTTATTTTTCATTCCCCTCATGTCTTGTACCTACTGGCTTAGGTCTTTTCTTCAATGTTTATTAGAGTCCATGACAGCCAACATGTCCTCTTTTAATAGGTAAAGAGTCATATACATCATAGGTCTAGGGTTACACAAGTTGAGTCATTAAAGTGTCCATAAGGTCAGCAGGCCAAAGGGAGGCTCTACACATGTTTTGCTTTGAAAGTTTCATTCTCACATTGATGGATTATGACTCTTCTTCAAAACTCTATTTTGAAGAAAAGTCAATATTTTGTGTTTATGTAATATTTTTAAAAGCTCTTTGGTTATTCAGTTCTCCAAGCGCAACCCTAGTCTCCTTAGCCAAATTCCATGTCATCTACCCCTACAAAAATTTACCAAAAATTCTATCATTCTAGTCCAAAAATTCAAAAAGGAAATGTGAATACAGAGTTACATGAAATTGTGAAAAGTGCCACAATTAAAACATTATAAAATGGGTTTTGTAGAACCAAAAATCAAAACCATGTCTCCCATATATTTATAATAAGTGCCCAAGAGATTCAAAGTCATTTCGAATGCCAAACACCAAGAGCAAACACTCCAAGGTGAATTTGGTGAGCTAGTACATGATTTGAGTGGATTTGGTTGAAGTTGGGTAGTCACGGCGCATAGAAGAGGAGGCATGGTGCACCCATTGAACGCGGTGCACCCACACGACACGGCACATTGGGTTTTGTGCATGGCGCATAGGACCTCCCACTCAAAAATTCATCACCACTTCATCAAATCAACTCATTGAGTCTTGTTCGTCATTTGAAACGTATTTTGTTGGTTTAAGGGGTCAAAGGAGGTCAAGTGGAGGTGTGGAGGAGCAAATTTTTCATTTGAAGAGCCAAACTATTTCTTGAAAGACCACACGACGCACCAACAAGAGGTTGTGGCACACACATTGAGTGCGGCACACAGAAAGCGACATCACAGTGAAAATTTTCAGTGTCGCGGCGCACTGGGTTCTTGGCATGCACACACACCAAAATTGCCCAAATTGCCATCAAAGCTTTTGGATTTTCCAGGTAGGGTTTTTAATCAATGTTTCATCCATTCATGCTACTATGATGATTATTTTTGGCTGCTAAAGGTTGCAATAAAACTCTCAAACCTTACCTATCAAAGTCATCAAGCCAATTGCTGTTAGGGTTTTGAAAAATTGTTTCTCACCAAGTATATCCTTTTTCCATCATTTTCTCCTCCCGTTGACTCCATTTGTCCCCAAATCCTATTTCTCCCTATCCACTAGAAATTATTACATCCCTATCCCCAATTCCCTTCTACCCATTGTCAAATCTAAAAACCCCAAACCCTACCTCATATATATTTCCCAAACCCTCCTACATGCCCCTAAACATAATTCCTCCCCATAAGTCCCTCATTCCTTCATATCATTCCCTTTCCTAACACTCCCTAGTTACACTTTCCCTTGGTGGAAGATTTCAACACATCTCAATAGCAGTTTCATAAATCAACAGTCATTCAAGGCAGTTTGTATATCAACAGTGATGTCGTTGGGTCATTCATCTGAATATGAAGCAGAAACTCAAAGTGACTCATCCACTGAGCTTAATGTGCTAAGAAGGCCGCGAAAGGGTGGCAGACATGTCAAATAAGATCCTACTTCCTTAACTCAATTGCAGGCTTGCCCGCTTGTGATGGCATGCTTTCAACAGAGGTCATTCCTTCAATATTGTGAGATGATCGCTCAAATTTAGCATCATCAGGAGTTATTTTGGTTGTTCGTTTTACATTTGCATGATGATCATGTTACTCTTGCTGGAGTAAGCTTTACCTTGACACCAGAGTCCATCTCTTAGGCCACCGGGATACCGAACATAGGGGAAGAGTGGAACAAGGGGCAACAGCTAGATAGATCATATTATGAACCTTACATCAGGCCTAGCTATTTGAGGCAGCTCAGGAGAGTATCCCCATTTTAGTTTCTGAAGGAATCTTATGCACTGTTGATGAGACTCATCATCAGATACTTCAGTTGTGAAGGTCACTTCTCGCGCCTCTATGCATATGATATCAGGCTATTGATGCATTTCACAAGAGTGAAATTCATGAACATTCCATATTTTATGTACCAAAACATCAAGAGGATGACCACTCTTGTGCGGAGGAAGAGTCCAGCACAGCAACACAACAACATTTATCATTATGCACTCATCAAGATCATTGTTGTATATCAGCTTGGCCTACAGGGTATCACATGGGAAGACTTTCTCTCCCGTGAGTTTTTCACAGCTTCAGCAACTCATCAGGAGGTGGTTCATGATTCGGGTGAACCTTCACAGGAGCATGGAGGTCAGGAGGTAGATACTACCATTGTTCCGACATATGTCACTTATCAGAGAGGCATGAGGGGATTGTTTGCAGCATCACGACAAGTACTATCTCCACCTGGGGTGGAAGGGGTCTTGTTGCTGTCATCAGTAGCACAAGTGTAGGTACAGGACTGAGGCAAGAGGCCAATGCAGGAGGAGGGGCCTTCAGGTAAGCAAGAGACTGCCTTCATTCTCATTCAGGATGGTGATACCAATAGGGACCCACAAAGTGCACATCTTAGAGAGGTCATTCAGGAGCAGCAAACAGAGATCAATGCCTTATCCCTTGACTTGGAGAGGGCTAAGTGGATCATCAAATACTTAGAGTAGAGGAACAAATAGCTTGAAGACCAGCAGGAGATCATGGAGTTGCAAAATATCTGCGAGAATCGCCAAGCTGCCCAACAAAGGAGGATTGAGCTCACTTCATTGGAGCAAGTGATTAATGGTGACTATCATTCTTGGCTCGAGTGAATCAACATCCACCTGGAGAGGCTGCTGGAAAAGGCCGACAAGGACAATGCATTATTGAGGCATATGGTTGTTCATTACAGGGCAAGCAATATGAGTTCCAAGGCTTGGATCAGGAACCTAAAGGAGAAATTGAGGAAGGCGACAAAAATACAAAAGAGGAAAAAAGATCAAGATCCGCTTCGAATCTTGGATGAGGCCTCTTTGACCCAGCATGACATGTGATGAACAAGGAAGAAGTCTTGGGAGAATGCACTTTTGGAGGGGCAAATGGACACCAAATTAGAAAATTCCACTTGGGTTGGAAAGTAAATAGGCAGGGCTTTCCAACAAGCACACTTGGGCTCAATTTGGACTTCAGGAAGTACCTCAAACTCAGCCTCAAAGTGGCGCGATGCATAGAGATTTTGGCATGGCGCACAGGGGATTTTTGCCCAATTTTTCACCTTCTAGCTCAAAAATTCGGCCAGTATGACTAGTTTTGCTTCTTGATGTAATTTTTGATCTATATTGATGTAATTGGGTAAACATGGTATAATTTTGGCACTTATTTACTTGGTCTAGATGACTCATTCACTAAAAAGTGAAAATTAAATGAATGAATCAGTTTCCTAACATATAGAGGCAAGTTGTTTTGATTGCGTAGTTTTCAGTACTTGGTTTAGAATTAGTTGGATTAGCTCCTAGAATGATGAGCTCGACCCCTACAGGCAAGGGAATGGGTTGGGCTAGCCTATATCATGTATTCTCTTAGTCTTTTTCATGGTTGGACATTTGGGATTGCTTTGGCATGCTATTGTACATATTTTCTCTGCATTTTTGGCTAAGGGAAGACTAGGGTTTTGCAGAACTATTTGGGATCCATGTGGCTTTATGTTTTGATGGTATGCTTCTCTCAGTAATTGTAATTTGTTATGTGTATCATTTTCCTTTTCTCATCTTCTGCAATTGAACAAATGAAGTGTTAAGGTAGAATCCATAGATTGTTATGCTCTGCCTTTAAGTTTGTTTGATTTTCCATGTTTTCATCTGTTTAAGGAGAATCCTTGAAAGCTTCTTGCTCTCCTTAGCTCCTCACTAGTCTAATCTACCCATTCATTCCCTTTAGAAGCATCAAGACGATCACCTACATTGCCACAAATAGACCTCTGTAAAAACTGTGCCTCAATCCCCAAGCCCAAATTTTCCTTTCCCTATTTCAACACAAAAACTCCTAAAAACTCAAATCAAACCTTTGTACTACATACCTAGCCTAAAATTAGCTTTTTTTTTATTCATCTCACCTCATCGATTATATTTTCCAAGATTGACTTGGAGAGAGCCCTCTCCTGTCCTCGTAGGGCTAGCTACGAGGCTGAGCGTGGTTTGATGTTGACCTAGAACCTTGCCTTTTTAGCCTGAGGCAAATCTAGGCTCTAACGCCTGGCAACCCCAATGCTTCTACTACTGCCAAAATAATTGCTCTTCCTACCACTATAATAAACTTTGTGTAGTCTACACAAAATCCCAGTGGTAAGAGAAAGAAGAATAAGAAAAAGACTGCTCCTTCTGAAGAGCACTGAACAAAGTAGCCCAAACAAAAATAGAAGGTCGTTGTGCCTACTGTTGATGAAAAGGATACACCTGCTAGATTTCCTTGAAAACTATGTGCTGAAGACCACAAAACCTGGCATTGTCGGTGGCTTTAGGAATGCACAGATTACCTTACCAAAAGGGATATTAGTAAGACCCCCGCTATCCTCAGGAATCCTTTTCCCACTCAGTAGTACAAAAATCTTATTGCCAACCAACAACAACCCATGCTAGGGGGCAACGATGGTTCGCAACATCCTTCAGCTGGAGAAGGATCTTCTGCCGTTTACACATTTGGAATGATAGATCTCACCACAAGAGCCAAATCTTATGGAGCTCCTATCACTCCTGTAGGAGAACCATCCTCAGGTCAAAACCCATCATCACCCAACGATCTGCATATCGAAAGGCCGGTTGAGCACTTTGCAATTCAACCCCCAAGGGGGCACTTCGATGCACAACGCATAATACATCTTCATGTGCCACCAAACACTACAATATTGTAGAGAATTTGACGCAAGCGCCATCAGCTATGTCAGTGCTCGAAGTATTACAAATATGCCCAACCCAACAGAAAGTTTTGCTTTCAGCTATTGGAGGTATTGAACCTACGAATTCCATGCTTGCTATTTTCGACATGGACAAGTGTAAAACTCCCCTTTCCCACTAGCTTGCATTTCAGGTGCATATCACTTCGAAAGGTAAAGGTATACATAGAACTCTCATCGACAAAGGTGCTTCAACTTATGTCATGTCGGCTTCATGTTGGATCACCCTGGGTTCCCAAACCTATCCCCACTATCGAACACCCTTAAAGATTTCGACGGCCACACCTTTATCCCAAAAGGACACCTTGCCAGTTTTCCCATCACTTTGGCTAGGAAAACTGTAACGGTGGACCTAGAAGTCATAGATAGAAAACTCGACTATAATCTCTTGCTAGGTCACAGTTGGACATATGCCATGATATCTGTCATATCTACTATCTTTCACATCATCCAATTTCCATTGGATGGAAAGGTTATTACAGTAGATCAGTTGTCTTTCTGCACCCCTGATTATTCACCATTACCAAGTGGCTTTGTACCCATAGTAGGAGGTGGAACTGACAGTTACATTAGTGTAGGTATTGGTCTACTGAAGGCTTCTTCCCTGATGGGTTGTTTCCCTCTTTAGCTGCCGAAGGTTGCATAGATGGTCAATATGATTTCATCTATTCCTCATGAATAGACCGATCCATGGATCCTACCGGCTCCTTCCGACATTGACAGATATGGAGTTCAAATGGCACTGTCACCAGTTGAGTTGGCCTGAGAAGCCATTCAAATTACATCCGAACCTCTGGTCACTTTGGTTTCGACCAACAGTACCACTGCCCCTCCCATAACCACTCTTTCTTTTGATCCACTCAATCAAGTCCTACCAAGGGACAAAGCTATTAGAGAGATCACAAGGTTAGAAGAGCGACCTTGGAGGATTAGCACCATCATGTTTCGATATTTGGTTCGGACATGATGCCTCTTCAAATCCTATCACCTAATGCACATGAAATCATTTCCTCACCATATACGACTATCAAACTTTTGGACTTGGAAGGAAATAGGGGCAATATTTAACAAAAATCGCTCCCCGATATTTCTGTCATGACAGGCATCATGGAAAACATACAGAGTGGATCCAATCACAATCCTGAGGAAATTGTGAGCTTCACTTACCTGTTTAGGGACTTCCGTGATGTTTTTCCTTGGTCTTATGAGGAAATGCATGGCATAGACCCTTCTAATGTCAAACATGAGATCGAGAAAGATCGAGCATTCTTTTTATGGTATTTTTCTTGATCGTTAATATGAAAAACCTCGAGTCTTCTCCTTTGGGATCGTTAAAATACTACAAAGATGAATAGAGCACTGTTAAGGATATTTTATTGCTCTTTAGAAAAAATAAACATCCCCAAGTTTTCATCTTTAAGCTCATTAAAAACTATCTAACAATGGTAGAGCACTTTTGGAGGCATTTTATTGCTCTTTAAAATAGATAAACATCTTCGAGTTTTTTGTAGTAGGGCTAATTAAACATCCATACCACAATCAATAAAACACTTTTAGGGATATTTTATTGTTCTTTAAACAATATAAACATCCTCAAGTTTTTCATCATTTGCACCCATTAAATATATGCAAACGATGCTCTAAGCACCTCTTTTTTTATCTTGTTCCAACTCATAAATTGAAAAAGACCAATGGAGCATCCTTTTTTGACACTTTTTTCTTGCTCTTTAAACTGAAAAATTCCCAAGATGTGTCTTTCTGCTTGTTAAACATGTTAAAGATGACTCAAGCACTCTTTCAGGTACTTTTTCTTGCTCGTTAAAAAATGAAAAATCCCAAGTTTTTGTTAGTGAGCTCATTAAAGTGTCACGACAAAACAAGATTTTAGTCTGCCGCCTCGTACTCGTAACAAAATGAGGTCGACATATATTGGAAAAAGGTTTCTCTTTATCTGGGTTCAATAGATTAAAATATGGAAAAGTAACTGATCCGGGTATACTATTAAACTTTTGTCACCCCCGGTTAACAACTATGGCAAAGGGACCACCATGGAGTCTTTCTTTATGATCTTTTCAGACTCTCTAAATATGAAAATATCAGCGAGTTGTCTAGTCTGGACTCTTTAAAATACACAGACAAGATATGGAGTCGTTCTTTTTACGATACTTTCCATACTCTTAAAAGATGAAAAAATTGAATAGTTTTCCTCTCTAGACTCATTAAACTAATCAGATAGGGCAAAGAGTCGTTCCTTTTGTGATCATTTTCAGACTCTTTAAACATGAAAAGATCGATGAGTTTACCCGTCTAGACTCATAAAAAAATCAGAAGGGGAAAAGTGGAAAATACAACTGTATCCTGTATTCAAAAGCGTGGTTTGGCAGCATTCATTCCCTTGAACATGGCACTCCGTCAGATAAATCATCATTTTGATAGCCTCTCAGTATGAACCCTACCAACCTATGAGTTTTTAGCCTATATACCCTGATGTAATTGCATCTTCGTATCTTAAACACCCTATAGTGTTCATGAGTCTAGTGTTGTCTGGTTAAAACCATTGTCGTGCCTTCTATTGTTCAAGGGTTCCCATTTGTTTCCTCTATCAACTGATCCTACATATCCTTTCATCATTCCCTCCATTGTTTACACCCAAAATCTCAAACGATTCTTCAAAAAAAAAAAATCATCCTTGTCCGGTTTTGTGTCGACTGATGTAGGACACATCATTGCCTACCTTTCAACAGATTTCTTCCTATTGACTTCAACACTCTATCTAGGAAGACAACCCAGAAACACATTCGATGCCTTGGTGCTTGCAGACATTAGTGGCAGGTTACATTTTGTTTGATCACGGGTTTTCATTATTGGCTCTTGGTTAAGCAATTTTATGAGTGTTCGATGACAAAAAATCTTTCAGACTCGCTAGTTTGTACTGTGCATCTTGGAGACTGTCACCATTATCGATGGCCTTCCTCACATATGTTAACAGTCTTCATTATTGGCTGGTAATTAGATGATTTCGTGCATGTTCGATGTCAACACATATTATCACTTGTACTAATCTACGTTGTTCGATGAAGCAAAATCAAGACCTTGGGTAGAGGCCTACATCATTCAGCTTTGTTTCCTCCCCCAAGCTGTGATATTGTTCTTTGGAGACAACTATTTTAGGATGATCTATTATGACACTGGATCCGCCTGTACCATATTGGCGGCCGGCATTGTTATACCTCTCAGGAGAAAATTACTCTGGCATAGCTACTGAGCATGGGAATGCCCGACTTAGGACATGATTTTAGCAGTTTATATATATGTATCTTTGTTGTATCAGGTTTTCCTTGCTGCATGAAACCTCTCCCTCTCTCTACAAAGATTTTGACAGAAAATTACAATGTCTTTTCATAAAGTATTTTGGCCATCGTCTCTGCCTCTCATCTCATACTTTAGGTGGCATCTGCTATAGGACAAATTGACCTCCTAATCAACTCAGAGGTGAAAGACAAGATGACTAAACCAATGACCACACTTGCAGGCCCAAAATCCACATTAATGGTCTCTATACACTGACAACCTGTTGTACAAAGGTTTTTACCAAGCATAAAGGAGCGTTAGTCACCCTGCTAAATCTTGTGGTTAGACCAGGGGGAGTGTAAATGAACTTAAGTGATGTTCAAAAGGTCATGCCAACGAATTTTCTCATAAATATCTAGATATTAAATCCCTAAATCTATGCAAGAAAAGCAAGGAAACTCCAAAAATCAAGATATTTGGAGAAATTCTATTTTGAGAATGAAGGCAAATGGGAAAAAGCTTGTAAACATGGCAGGTTCATGGTTTTTTCCATAATAAACTCTAGATGGAGCTTGGCAGCCCTAATTTGATTTCTATATAAGCAACGAGAGGGCCATTGCAAAAAGGGGATCAGAGCATTAGGAAGGATATCCCATAGAGCTATTGTGAACTATCATATTCTTGAAGGAGCTAGCTAAAATAAGGAGAGAGAGAGAGGAAGAAGGGGTAAGGAAGGCTGATACAACAAATTGTTGTACTCACTCTTCCATTGAATATAGAACTGCAGTTGTGTTCCCTACTCCAAAGCGTTGGTGATATTGTGCATTTATTTGTTCATTCTGATGCTTGTCGAGTTGAGTAGTTAGGTTACACATTTATACATGTGTGTTACAAATTCTTACATTTGTTTTCAGAAGCGTATGCTGTGATTGGTTTGCCTTGTCCTTTGTGCAGGAATTGTCTCTGAACTGACTTAGAAGGCATTCTTCTTGTTGCACGGAGATCCCCAAGAAAATCTAGAAGGAACCAAAGGTGATCCTCTTTCCATACCCTGTCAATTTATGTTTGATAGATGAACATGTGTGTAACTAGTAGCTTTTGCAGATAATCTTACAGTCTGTCGAAGGTCCCAAGAAGGCCTTTGAGGGTAGTTTTCATCCCGTGCATTTTCCCCCATAGCAATTCTTTGCAATTTTTTTCACCGATTGGAGAGAGCTTCTTGAAAGGCATCTTCATAAGGTGTGAAATCATCCATGGAAATATCTACTAAGTCATGTACAAGGTTAGGGAAAATTATCATTACAACCCTTTGGAAGGTGGCACAGGAATTACATAGGTTGAATATAAGAACCCTATAGTAAAAGTTCGCCATGGGTAGGTGAAATTGCTATTTTCTTGGTCTTTAAGACCAATTTGGATCTAATTATACCCATTGAATCCATCTAGAGATGATTTTTTTTTCTTCCTTGTAAGAACATCTAAAACTTGGTCAATAAAAAGAAAGGAAAGCAACCATTCATTTCTCTATAATCACTATGTACTCTCCATTTTACATTCTTCTTAGGGAAAATTTCTAAGGGGGACACCCACTCACAGTCTAAAATTGTATAAATAGAACCCACATCTAATATTTTTTTCAATTCCTCTTATACAATGTCTTTTAGTGAAAGGTTCATTCTTGTCTAAAGTTGGTGAATAGGTTTATCATCATCTTTGATGTAGATATGATGAGTTAATATAGATGGGTGGAGTCCTTTCATTTCCTTGTAATCCCAAGAAAAGGAATCAATAATTTGCCTCAAAATAGTGAGAAATGTTTCTTCTTAATGAACTGAAAGGAAGGGGTTGATTTTTAGAGTTTTGGAGGGACTGGTTTTTAGAGCTTTGGAGTCGATGATTTATATAATTTTCACATTACATTTTTTAGAACCAACAGAGATTGTATTTACTCATGAAATATCCTAAGAGCAGGTTGGCTTCCCTATATATTTTTCTTTTAGGGCAACAATATTCATGGAAGTAGGATATTTATTTTGTAGGAATTTTCCAATCACATTGTCTTCATCGAATTGCCTACTACCAATGGTGGATTTTAAATAACTTGTTCAGTCCTATTGGAGAGGTAAATCCCCTCTATGGATAGAGGCGATCCCTACTAGCCCAGAACGGGTCTAGCAACAATCAAACAATGCTATCACGAAAGTTCCTAATTGCAGATAAAGAGTAGGTGATGAATAACTACTTGAGATCCAACGCTTTAGTTTGTAGAAGAGATGTCACCCGCGTTCCTTTGCCTTGGTCGGTCACAATCCTCCACTATCCACGTGAATGGACACCTGCACACAAAGAGAACAACACAAACACAAGCGTGAAATCTAATATATGCAATTATACATCAGTCAGGAAGGATATAATTCAACATCAACCATTACAAGTACAATGAGAATGGAACCATAATGATAGTCATCTATTATTAATAATCAACAAAGGAGAATACAACCAGCGTCCTGACGTCAAGTCCTCCTTTGGCTGGGTGCTCAGCTACACAAGTCTTGCAAAAGCTTGAAGGGGTGAGGGACAAGCTCTCTCTCTCTTTAGTGACAAAGTCTCCTTACTTAGGTAAATCCTTATGGATACAAAGAAGGCTTCTTGCAACTCCAACCTTTTGATATCTTCCTTTCAGCACAAGTATTGCCACAAGAGTCAGAACTTTCAGAACTAGAACTAGCTTGCTCAAGCCATGGGAACAAGATTTTATAGAGAAAAAGGAATAGATAAGGTCAATCCCCCATAATCATGGATTTGGCTTCATCACTTGGAAACTTCCAAGGAATGGTGGCAAACTACTTTCCATCCAAGGAGATTCGAAGCCAAATCATCCTCACTCAACTTGGAATCAGTTTGGTGAACGAGTCAGATAGAACCTTCGGACGTTTGAGTGGTTGAAAACTTTGCCCAAAATGGTTGGTGCGATTGCGACTCTGGGACAGAGTGCTAATGGCGCGCCCTTTCATTATGATTTTCCCCATTGGCGCGGGCATAACACAGGGCACCAGTGCTAATGCAAAAAGGGCTATTTTTAAGGGCAATGAGCAGGAAATGTCTTAAGGGAATATGAAGCTCATGTTTAGAGGTGAATAAGGCAAGTGGTTTCAAGTCTTGTCACTTCTCACAAGTCCCAGAATGGGTCCTCCAAGATGCAGGAGAGGGGTAACAGGGACGGTGACAAACGATGACAAATTACTGTGTAACAGATGCCCCCTAAAGCATGATGCCTGAGAGAGAGAGGGGTGAAGTGATTTACAAGAACATGTGTGACTGAAACACTGCCGCCAGAGAACCTGCGAAAAGAAGTACAACTGATATCTCAAGTACATGATATATATGTGGTATGGGCGCAGCCATCCGTAACGGAGTATAAAACTGGATCCCAGGCATGGACGCAGCCATCCGATGAGGATCTATGAATGGACTCAGGTATGGTCGTAGCCATCCAATGAATGAGTCATGCAATGATTACAAGAATCCACAAAATGCAACCCGGATGTAAATATGCACAATCCTGGGTCTTGCGCTCCAACTCGACCCGAACATAGTACAAGTTCAAGCATGTGAATATAGGAGTCGAATTCGAACATGCCTGAACATCATCTGATTATCAGTCAATGATGAAAACTATTAACAGACGTGAGATGTGCCACCAATAATGACGATGGTCCTCAAGGTACTATAGGTACAATCCACGACGTGCGAATCAATGAGCCGGTGTCGAACACCCGTAGAATCATCTGATCAGAGGCCAATGATGAAAACCTCACGTCGAACACGAAGAACCTGCCATTGAGGCATGCAGGCTCGAAGGTACCTGAAGGGAGACTCTAGGTCACCTTCCTGGATAATGAGCTGAAGTCGACAGGAAGTGATCTTGATCGAAGGTGGGCCATAATGTTTCCCACATCATCGACACGAGACGGAAAGAGACAATATGTTTTGTGTGAGATATCGGAGGGAGGTTGAGTATTCTTGTAGAGGCCAACTTCTCTTGAACATATCGGCGGCACAATGACGGATTTGGCAGTATTTGAGGTCAAATGATCAGTGGTCATGATGACAAGACGATGAGTAGATGAACGGTCAAATAGGATAACCCAAACCCATGGAGGAAAATGTGAAACGAGATGAGATGTCCCCACCTAGACACGTATGCAATAAGTGCCACGTTCAAGAGCGACATACTACTGATGACGACGATTATGATTTCTTTATTTCCCCCACCATTTATGGCAAGTACCACGGTTATTTTTGGATGACAAGCTTGACGGGCATAGCATATGCTTGAGGAGCATCATTTCGACGGAATCCGATGTCATTAAGTTTTAACGAGTCTGATAAAGGAAGAACTCAGCGTCTTTTCATGTTTAGAGAGTTTGAAAAGACAGCGAAAAGAAAACTCCAAGGGTGTCCTTTTTCATAAAGTTGTGTCTCTTGAGCCCGAAAAAGTATAAAACGATGCTCGAAAGAACCACCCGATCATTACGACCGAGGATTACTTTTCATAAATAGTGACATTGATCCAAAAAAGTAAAAAAGCGATCGATATCACGTCGTTTCATTTCCATTAATGAACCTGAAATGACAAGGGTCCGACAATATTTTTATTCCTTATACGGTCGGAAAAAGAGTTTAAAAATGACCGCCTCTTATTTACGTTTAGCGAGTCAGAAAAGAGCTAAAAGATGACTCCACAGTGACTTTTCGTGTATTTACCGAGTCCGAAAAAGTGTAAAATACAACTCGTTTCACAGTCGAAGCTGCGTAAGAGACCTGTCGCTGCACAAGAAGTAAACGTAAAACCCATTTTTGACCAAAGAATACATTAAAATACTCAAAAATAACCTTTTTAAACCAAAAAATGAGTTAAAAAGCTCATAAATAGGGTGAAAATGTAAAATTAAAATTACTTTTACCATTTTACCTCTTGAAGAGTGAAAAGAGTCCATTTTGGAGGCAAACTTCAGTCAGCGATTACGACCAATCCGAGCAACCATTTGCGACCTCATCAGTTCCAGGTAAGAGGCACTTCCCTTAGCTCCATTTTCATACCATTTTTAATTCATTTAGTTCCTGATTGGGCCCCAGCAAGGGGGAATTGCAAAATTAGGGCTTCGCCCCATTGGTGCGGGTATCTGGCGCGGACCCGCGCTAATGGGGTGAAAAACCCAAGAGAGCCACGCCATTAGTGCGATTGTTTTAAGAACAGTTGCGGTAACCGTGCGACCCAGTTTTTCCCATGTTTTTGCCCGTTCAAACTAAATTTTCTCAGGATTAGAATTTGTCCAATGTCCTAATAAAGGAAAATTTGTCCTTGTGGGTGCAGGAAACAGGTCAAAATGGTGGTAGTATGGAAAGAGCGAGAACATGACATTGTGGATGCTTTAGCCATTGAGGATGAAGGGTGCATGAACGCCCTGAGGGATTTCGGCCTTAAGGAATTCTTCCTCATATCATACATGCAAGCACAACCTGAGTTGTTGCAGTTTATCATCGATGCTTTGGACGTAGATGACCAAGTGTTTCGTCTGCGGAATTAGACCTTGGAGCTTGAGGTCTCCGATGTGTATTTCATTACGGGATTGTCGCGGAGAGGGGCGGTTCCTATTCTGACAGGTAGTAGACCTTCTGGGGAGAAGGTTGGTGAAGTGAAAGCTCGAGTGTGCCCAGAAGCACAATTCGGGCAGCGGAGTGCAAAGGTGTTGATCACCACCATCCAGGATTTAATGCTGAAAGCCATCCTCTTCACCATCACACGTGCAGCTGGGGTACAGGCGCCCCATGAGGCCAGCAAGAACCACCTGATCCTAGCGACTGAATGCCTCAGTCCAACCGTTTTTAACTGGGCTGCGGCGGTGACTACTAACATTAAGAGGCAGCTCACCAATTGCAAGCGAGCTGAGACGAAATAGTTTGCATACGGCTCCATCATGGTATCGTTCTTCCTGGAACGAATACCACTCTTCCAGATTCAGAGAGCTGTGGTGGCAGATCCATTGCCACAAGAGCCTAGAATGGCTCGGTAGGCAGCATTGATGCCCAGAGGAGGAGGAGGCCAGGAGATGTCGTGGCATCCCGAGTTCTTCATATGGCTCCGACGGCAGATCATCGTGATCCAGCTTTGGCCGTATGGAGGGACTAGTTTCATGGGAGACCCAGACCTTCCACTACCAGAGGGGGAGGAGTGGGAGGAGGAGCTAGGTATGTACTCGTTGATTTTGATGTTTTTTTTTGTTTTTTCTTTTTTAATACATGCCTGTTCTAATAATGATTATACGTGTATGCAGATGTGGGTCTAGAGCGACCAGCCGGGCTATCCCCTACAACGCGAAGAGGCCAACACGCAGCCAACCCACAGGCAGTGGGGGAGGAGTTGATACAGAATCTCGAGGGGCTTGCCCACGGGATTCCTGGTTACGCCAGATTGGCAGATGTTCCTTTCGCTTACTAGAGGCATACAGTAGGGGTGCCGAATTGCGTCCACCGTCTCCTGAGACGATTGGTGCGAGCGGTTATGTGCTATCATGAGCACCACCATGCTTAGGCTTCTAGGCTTTATTCCCTACATATATATTTTTTGAGAGACATGTGTCTCAAATGTACGGAGAACACAAACTCTATCCAGACATGTACATTCTATTTTTTGAGCGCCTCAGTGTGCCACACGATATCTATATATATATATATATATATATATATATATATATACAGGGTGTTTTTATTATATCTTATGCTTCCTGTATTATGTTGATTTACATATTGTGCAAATGTCTGTCCAATACATAGTTAGCTAATGCATTGGTTACTGCATTAAGTCTTCTTGGAATGTGATGATAAGTAATGTAATCAAAATCTATTTCCAATAACTTAACACGTAAATAAAACCTTAAAATGCGATGATCTTTGACGGAATATCGTCCGTTGAGCTGGTGGACTACAAGTTGCAAATGTAAGTTTACAACCAATGAGCGGATTCCAAGGTTAATTGCCTCGGCTAATAATTCAATTACAGCACTATATTCAGCCACATTGTTTGTTGTACAACCCAGACACACTCCTTGAATATCTACTAACTCACCATGAGGATCGTAGATCACCCATGCCGCAGATGACAGATTGCGAGTACTGCGGGAAGCACCATCAGCGAAACCAACGTAAGGCGATCCAGACATATGTTCAAGAAGCAAAGGACACAATAAGCGGTAATCACGCCGACACACTGAGATAAAAACTAAATAAACATGCACACACACAACACACTCTTAAAAGCATATGTATGTAGAAAAAAGAAAGAACTCGCCTGATACTTGATTCAAGTCAAGCCCTTTTCAGGGCTTCGCCTTATCGCACTGATGCATAGCCGGCCTAGATAATGTAGGCATCGCTCGGCCTATTGTATAAAATGATCAACGGCACCGATGATCTGCCCATGCCCCCCGGCTGAGCAAGGTTTACAAGCTAGAGGATTGGTGCCCCCTTTGGCAGAGGGGCCGAGGGTCGCAACAGAGTGCAATGAAGGATCAGAGCGAGCCGAAACCAAAGCAAGTGAAGTAAGGCTTGGAGGTGGGAGGGAGAACACACCCATGAGGGTAGGGTCTTTAAAAAGTCCAGCTCCCACACTCTCAAACAGAACAGCGGTATGCTCAACGAACGGTACATTCCCGTCAGAAGAGGAACCGAAGAAAGAAAGCTGGTCAACCGTGACAATTTTTCCCTGATGGGGGAAACGAATGACACGGAAGAGGGATGAAGCCACGACACACATGGCATACGTCCAAATCCGGCGCAGAAGGAGGTTATATGTGAGATTTGCGTCAACAACCTCAACTTCTACTTCCACGGTCTTCCCTTCTAAGGTGATTGGTAATCGTTGAAGAATACCATAAGGACGGGATTCTCTCCCATCGAATGCTTCCAAGGCCGTTGGAGACTGACTCAGAGTCGGGGATTCGATCGCTTTCCAAAACACAATAGACATAATGCAGGTTGATGCGCCTTCATGAATAACTGTACGATGGATCGTTTTGGAATTGATGACGACTTGAATGAGAAAAGCGATCTGATGAGGCAGTCGAGGAACATGGCTCTTGAGGTCGAAGGTAATCAAATACGAGTCCGCAGGGTCGATGCCACCGATGGCCGATAGCAGGGACTTCCTCTGGGGGGCAAATCTGAAGAACCTCTAAGGCGGACATAGCCGACGGAGCCTGCGCTAAGTCCTCTATGATGTTATAGTGCTGGGCAGCACGAGCATTTGGGTTATAAGAAGATCTTCTGAGTACCCCTTTGGGAGGGGGTCGGATTGTCATCTCAGTACTCGGTCTCTCAATATGCAGGGGACCAGAGTTGGACGAAGGAGCACTTGAGGGAACCTCTGGCTCCTTCCCGGTGGATGACGGATACTCCTTCGCTTGAGTCGTTACGTGAATGGGAATAGTTCCAGCCATGAAGACCTGGGAACCGAAGGGAGAAGAAGATGGATCAGCCACCATTTGAGTTTGCTGAGAGGGAAAGGGTTCTTTAAGAACCACAGGGACCCCAGGAACACCTTTCAACAAACGACTAACTTCGGACCGCCTGGGGCAGTCCTTAGTATAGTGATCCTCCTCACAAATCAGGCAAGGATACTTGGGTTTGCGCTTAGCTCCTTCCTCGGCTGGAGGTTTAGAGGATTCCTGTTTAGGTTGCTCAGATTTATTTTTCCCTTTCCCCTTGTCATTTTTCTTTCCTTTCGAGGCCTTTCCCGCCATGGTGGACTAGATGGCGTTGACCTCGGAAGTGTTACTATAATTTAAACCATCCTGAGAAGTGTTTTCGTTGGATGCACTTGACTTTGGCTTCCTAGGGTTCGACGATTTTTTAGAGGCCGGGTTCACAGAGCCAATGACTCCATCGACAGATGGCTTGGGCAGAGCCTTGGATGTACCGGGCCTTGGGGCGTCCGGAAAATACTCATACGAGGTATTAGACTGAGAGTAAACTAAGTCTAGGTACTGAGCGCGCGCGATTTCTTGCTCTTCAATTACACTGGCTCCCATAGCAATGTCCCGTGCAATCTTAGGGACAAAGGAAGTCGTGAACCAGTCGGTGAGGAGTTGATCAGGAATCCAGAACTTGATCAACCTGCGACACCTTCTCCATTCATGTATATGATCGGAGATATGCGTAGTTGTATCCTGCTTAAGAGACGTCAGGAGGTGAGTCCCTGTCTCGTACCGAATGGGTAACTGAAAGTGAGTAAGGAATGCCATGGCCAACGAATTGAAATCTTGAAATGACGCGCGGGTCAATTCAATATACCAGTTAGCTACCGAACCAGTGAGAGTCCTCTAAAAGAGGTGAAGCTTAATCGAGTCATCGAGCCATGAATTGGATGAACACCATAAGTGATACGTCATCACATGAGCTTGAGGGTCCTCTCCGGCTTTCCCGTCGAATTTGGGAGAGTCACTAGGTATCTTAGTTGGAACTGGTGGCCATTGTGGGTTATGTAAAATGGGATCATTTGTTAACTTCGACACATCGGGCAGTTCCAACGTCACTAGAAATGGTAGATGCAGGTTAAAGGACATTTGTCCCGGATACGAGGTAGAGCCAGAATTCCACCTAGTTCCTAATTGCCCCCACTGGTTTTGTCCCGATGGACCAGGTCCAAAAGGGCCTTGTCCAGAAGGATTTTGTCCATAAGGGTTGTTTCCAGAACCGGGTTGCTGATACTGGTTCTGCCCCCCAGTGCCCCATTGGTTACCATACTAGCCAGCAGGTTGTTGATAATTTTGATAAGGGTTACCCTGCGGCTACTGGTAATTTAGGTACGGGGTATATTGATTTTTCCCCTGGGGTTGCTGGTATCCATATTGAGCCTGAGAATCAGGCGGCATTTGATGACCAGATTGGGATTGATACCCACCTAAATACGGGGGTTGGGATTGGTACCCACCCGAATAAGGAGGCTAGGATTGGTACCCACCTGAATAAGGAGGCTGGGATTGATACCCACCTGGATAAGGAGGCTGGGATTGATACCCACCTGAATAAGGAGGCTAGGACTGATACCCGCCTGAATAAGGAGGCAGGGATTGATACCCGCCTGAATAAGGAGGCTGGGATTGATACCCACCTGAATACGGATGCTGGGATTGATACCCACTTGAAAGAGGAGGCCGGGATTGGTACCCGCCTGCATGCTGGGCTGTTTGGCCTGAAGGTTGTCCTGGTCGGATTTGAGACAGCCCCGTTTGTCCAGAAGGTCGAGCTTGCTGAGCGAGGGGCTGCCCTTGCGCAACCGAGGATTTTCCTTGTTGACCAGATGGTTTCTGAGCGGTAGGATGGCCTTGTTGTGCGTAAGGCTGACCCCCTTGCCCAGAAGGGTTGCCTTGCTGGTTTCCGAGTTGACCTTGCTGACCATAAGGTTGTCACTGGTTCCCATAAGGTTGCCCCAAAGGGTAGCCTTGTTGGGTCCCGGGTTGTCCTTGTTGAGCATTGGGTTGTCCCGGGTTTCCAGAAGGTTGCCCAAGATATGTGAAAGATGGACCGTTAGAGGCTAAAGGTTGTCCTTGGTAGGGTTGTCCTTGCGGGCCTCCTTGTTGACCTGGGTAATTCTGGCCATAATACTGCTGCCCATGATTAGGCTGCGAGTAAGGCTGTTGACCCTAGTAGGGTGGTCCTTGCGATGGTTGTCCTTGACCCTGATGGTATTGGCCGCCACCATATCCGGTAGCACCCCAAGCCATGCTCAATGGAACGGAAGCCTCAACGTAAGGCTCTTCAGGCAAGGAGGTATACAAATAATGATTCTCAGGATCATAATAGGGGCCTTGCCCACCTGGGTTCTGGACATTATGCAAGTATTGAGAATATGCCTCCTCTGTCGTCATATGATCGGAAGAAGGAGGGGCACCACTTGCAGGGTGCACAACTCTAGCAGTACGTGTCAATTGACCACTTTGTGCTGGACCTCGAGATGGGCCTGCAGCAGAAGTAACAGCAGATGACGTTGTAATGACACTAAAAACTGGAGTTGATGACGCGACACAGACGGTCGGATTGGTTGGGACTGCTCTAATAGCAGTATGGTGAACTTGGGAAACAAACGGTCCTATGGTAGGGATGATGTTTTGATCCCACAAAGAAGAGGAAGTCGCGGAGTTCATAGCATCCCTCAAAGATCTATAGCGCGCCGGCACCGTGACACCGAGAGAGGTGACGGTGTAGGGCGCAGAGATGATCGGGGATGTAGCCGAAATGGGAGTATCAATAATCGACATAACGGGCGTCCCACTCGACACAGGAGATGTGTCCTCCATATCGGAAGAAGCCATCGGAGATGGAACACCAACAGGAGTGGTGGGAAAGTCCTCTTCAGAGGGTTCCCAAACAGGGTTCCAAAACAAGTCGTAAAGCTCATCCTCTGGAGCTCGAGAGCTCAACGGTTGGATGCTCGGAACAATGGGAAGAGCGTCACAAACCGGCGTCTCAGGGGCAACAGAAGATGGAGACCCTTGGTCACTTGGGACAGGAGACGGAGTCGATGGATCTGCCAGGATGATCAAACAAAGACCCTAAGCAAACTAACGATAAGAGACCCTACTCAAAACTAAATGCAAACAAGATCTACCAAGGTAAATGTTATCATGGCCGAATAAATTTTTATGACATTAGGACACAACTTG
Source organism: Pinus taeda (assembly GCA_000404065.3). Classification (NCBI taxonomy): domain Eukaryota; kingdom Viridiplantae; phylum Streptophyta; class Pinopsida; order Pinales; family Pinaceae; genus Pinus; species Pinus taeda. The sequence goes on from APFE031469975.1 coordinate 116,411, forward strand.
ACCTTTTCATATTTTAAGAGTCGAGAAAAGGACAAAAAGGTGACTCTAGTTGCCTTCGAATGTTTTGAGATCTCGAAGTGACAAATACTCTATAGAGCCTTTTCTTTTACAGAGTCTGAAAAGGATCAAAAAGTGACTGCTCTAGAGAAACTAGGCAAAGGGGTTTACCAGACAATCCGTAAAACTTCTTATACACCTTGGCAATCGTATGAAAACCAAGGACTTTCTGTACTGAAGTCAATCTTCCCGAATGCTGTGTTCGGTGCGTTACGGCTTGTAAGGCGGCAGACACGGCTTCCTATGGATCAAGGATGCAAAGCTAGTGGAGTCTCCCCATATATACGCGGTGGTACGTGGGAGCCCAAGTCCGTACTAGACCACAATCGAACCACACCAGGAGGAATCACCCAACCTTAATGTGAGAACAAAGGTGACTAGGTTTAACGACGCCAGAGCATGTCTCTAGCCTAGACCTCTAGAATATTTGCGTTATGTTCCAATGCGTTTTTAATTTAATTCGGTTTATTTTATGGTTGATCTTTTAGTTAAGTTTCAGTTTAAGGCCCTACTGTATGTGATCTTCCACAATCTCCTAGATGCAAGCTACATGTGAAAGAAAGCCATTTCGTTCGATGAATACTAACTATGAGAAGGTTGAGAGTTTCAGTCAAACAAAATGAACACAATCAAACAAACAACCTAATGCAGCTAATGGCAAATAAACAAAACTTTTTCTTTTCAATAATGCGAATAACGAAAAGTTACATTCCATTCACTATTAAATGCAAAAGAGACTACTTGTTTTTTCCTTTTTACAAGCACAATGCACTAGAATAAATTTTGAAAGATAACAACACTGAGCAAAGAAGAAAATTCACTCAATGAAGACTCAATGAAATCCCAAGACACTAAAACAGTTCTCCAAATCAAAAGGAAAACAAGGCTTCGTACGAGCTACGTGATCTAAGCTCAAACAAAGCTAGAATGAAATCCAAGCAAACAAGAGCAAGTTGTTCAGAAATCACTCAACAATACTTCAACAATCACTGAAGAAAATGTGAAAAGCAATCACAAGGTTAACCGGATGATCAAAGGACCCAAAACTCCCATGGGAGGCTCGACACACACGGCCACTAGATGCCCTAGGGTTGAAGTGTGAAATCGATGGAAACAGGCAAACAACTGGAGGAAAAAGGTTGCAAACCAGTCAAACAGGGCTGAAACACACTCCAGCAACTGAAAAAGAGGTGGCAAAATGCAAATCCAAGCTCAGACAACAAGCAAAACAAGTGGACCAAAAATTAAACGGCCTGGCGCGACTGTCAGGCTGCAACTCGCGCTAAACAGGGATTTGCGTGGGTTGTCAATTAGCAACAAGGGCCACTAGCGCGATTGTGAAGGCAAAAAGCGCGCTAAAAAAGTTTGCTAATTTTAAAAGAAAAATACGCAGTCCAAGGCTTGGGTCATAAGCTTGAAGCAAGTCAAAAAGCACAGGGGCAGCAAGAAATTCAATTCCAAAGGTTTATCCAAGCAAGCAAACACAAGAAAACCAAAGAGGCAAGACAAACTCCAAATTGTTTAGTTCGTAAACCAAACCGGAGATCGACTGAAGTGGCTTTGATCTACTTCACTACTGCAAAGCAATAGTGTTTCGAAGGCTATCTGGCTGTGTTTCAGACTCCGTCTAAGTTTACAAATCAAACAACAAGCTAAAACTCCCCAGTGGAGTCGCCAAATTGTTGGAGAGGTAAATCCCCTCTACGGATAGAGGCGATCCCTACTAGCCCAGAACGGGTCTAGCAACAATCAAACAATGCTATCACGCAAGTTCCTAATTGCAAATAAAAGGTAGGTGATGGAGACCTACTTGAGATCCAATGCTTTAGTTTGTAGAAGAGACGCCGCCCATGTTCCTTTGCCTTGGCCGGTTACAATCCTCCACTATCCACGTGAATGGACACCAACGTCCTGACGTCAAGTCCTCCTTTGGCTGGGTGCTCAGCTACACAAGTCTTGCAAAAGCTTGAACGGGTGAGGGAAAATCTCTCTCTCTCTTTAGTGACAAAGTCTCCTTACTTAGGTAAAGCCTTATGGATACAAAGAAGGCTTCTTGGAACTCCAATCTCTTGATATCTTCCTTTCAGCACAAGTATTGCCACTAGAGTTAGAACTATCCGAACTAGCTTACTCAAGCCATGGAGACAAGATTTTATAGAGGAAAAGGAAGAGATAAGGTCAATCTCAACAATAATGGATTTTGCTTCATCACTTGGAAACTTCCATGGAATGGTGGCAAACTACTTTCCATCCAAGGATATTCGAAGCCAAACCATCCTCACTTAACTTGGAGTCAGTTTGGTGAATGAGTTGGAGAGGACCTTCGGAGGTTTGATTAGTTCAAAACTTTACCCAAAATGGTTGGCGCGATTGCGACTCTCGGACAGAGCGCTAATGGCGTGCCCTTTCAATAGGATTTTCCCCATTGGCGTGGGCATAACACAAGGCACCAGAGTTAATGCAAAAAGGGTTGTTTTTAAGAGCAATGAGCAGGAGATGTCTTAAGGGCATATGAAGCTCATGTTTAGAGGTGAATAATGCAAGTGGTTTCAAGTCTTTTCACTTCTCACAAGTCCCAGAATGTGTCCTCCAAGATGCAGGAGAGGGGTAACAGGGACGGTGACAAACGGTGACAAATTACTGTGCTTCAGCAGATATTGGTTTTAGGGGCAAGGATAAAAGATTTTTATTTCCTTCAAAAATTTGGCATTTATGACATGAGGTTACAAATTTGTTTACATCAGAAAACAGTGGGCCAATAAAAACCGACTCTAAGAATCTTGTCAACTATGTCTTTCCAGTAAAGATGTCCTCCACAGTCACCTGCATGAAATTCTTGTAACACCTTGTCAGATTATTCTTTCAACAAATAGGTAAGAAGGATACCTTCATGATTCCTCCAAAGCAAAGCATTGTCAATTATGAAAAGTTTTAAAGATTTCACTTTTAAAAACCTACTTTTGGTCCTGGATAATTCAGGAGGAGCTTGTAGATTTTGTAAAACATATATGATTTTAGTAGACCATGGTGATTCAATAAAGGCCTGGCTGATTGGTGGAGTCTCCATCTCCTCTCCATTATCTGTTTCTGCAATAAAATTTATATCTAAGGCCTAACAGTTTGATTCAACCATGAGCTGGGCTAAACCTTGGCCTTTAATTAACATTGTTAGTTTGATTTCCAAGGCATATTGTAATATAGTAGCAATCATTTTCCCTCTCTTTCCATCTGGACCATCCTGAGTTAGGATATCCTTAACTACTACATTGGAGACATAGGTTATTACATGAGAATATAAAATGTAAACACTAAAATATTTGATAGCTTTGACCAAAGAAAAAGCTTGTTTTTCCATTATATTGTATTTTAAAGGGGCATCTCTCAGGGCTTTGCTAAAAAAGGCAATAGGTTGTTCATAACCCTCATCATTTTTCTTCAGTAGGACTGCAGCAATTGTATGTTCTGAGGCAAAGGAAAATATAATGAAATCCCTATCAAACTTTGGACTGATCAAAACTGGTGTTTTCGTTAAGGCTAACTTACTATATTGAAAGGACTTCCTAGCCTCAACTATCCATTTTATGGTTGAATATTTCCTCAACACGTTATTCAATGATCTAATTAATTCTACTAATCTAGAAATAGATCTTCTAAGAAAGCTTATTTTCCTTAAAAAGGCTTGTAATTCCCTAATGCTCCTAGGATGTTGTATCTGTAAGATGGCTTCAATTCTTGTAGGATCTATTTGAATGCCATCTTTAGAGATTATGTGGCCTAACAATTTTCCCTCTTCTAACCCAAATAAAGATTTTTTAGGATTCAAAGAAATTCCATACTTCCTACATTTGATGAAGACCTACCTTTGATGATCTAAGTGTTGTTTATCACATTTTGAGAATACAGTGATATCATCTAATTATATTACTAGGAAGTCATGAATTTCCTTAGCAAAAGTTATGTCCATAGCCCTTTGAAAGGTGGCCCCTGCATTCTTTATTCCAAAAGGCATTTTCTAATATGTGAATGTGCCCCAAGGAGTAGCAAATGCAGTTTTAGCCTAGTCATCTGGGTGAACTAAAATCTTATTGTAACCAGAAAACCCATCCAAAAATGAGATTCTGCTGGATCCTACTACCCTTTGTAAAATATGATCCGTTTTAGGGAGAGTGTAATTATCTTTGAGTGAAACTTTATTGAGATTCTTGAGATCAACACACAATCTAATATCACTAGTCTTCTTCCTTGTTGGCACCAAATTTGAAACCCAATCAAAGAACCTAATTGGTGCTATTATCTTGGCTTCATACATCCTTCTGATTTCCTTTTCAATAGAAGGAAATAGAATGGGATTAATCCTCCTAAGATTCTATCTAAAAGGTTTCTAGTTTTCTTTTATAGGGATTGTGTGTTGTATTATGTTGGTGTCATAGGACTTGAGATCTTTATAACTCCAAGCAAAGACATCTTGGAACTCCTTTAGTAATTCAAGGTATTTCACTGTTTCAGTAGGAGGTAAGGACTTTGAAATTTTATCAGTTTTGGATTTTCCTCAGTACCTATATTACACTCCTCTATATGATATTTTAATGGTTCCATCTTTGGTTTTCTAGGGACATCATTTGAATCAAACAAGTCTTCCAAAGGGGTTAATCCTTTGGGAAAAAAGTTATCTTTGAGATTAATGATTTCAGAATCTTTGTTAATTACCTCTTCAATTTCAACTTGCTTTAGGTTTTGTACATTTGATTTTTTAAATTTAGTGGGATGGAATCTATCTATCTCTTCATGTTCTAATTTGTTAATTTCTATTTTATCTTTAAAATCAGGATCTACTGTTATGTCAATATCTATATTACTATCTACAAATTCTTCTTCTAAAGTTAAAAAATTATTTATTTGTTGGTCAGTAGTGAATACTTTCCATTTTTTCAAGCTATCTGGGATAACAGGTCTATGCCTAACCTGTACAGTGTGCTGATGGTTAGGTTGGAATAGTAACTTACAATTGTTGGCAAACATTGCTAAACTATGAGCCTGCATATTAGTGTTCAATATTTCTACAACTATTCCTCTATAAAAACTTAACCTAGGATCTTTGGTCATATATATAACATTAATTTGTTTTATAGCCAAATAAGAATCTCCCATAATAGATACTCTTATAGCTCCTAACTTTCCAACTAATTTGAGACCTAAAAGAAGTGCTTCATACTCAACCATGTTGTTAGTGCATTTAAAATTCAGTTTGTAAGCATGGCCCTCTGAGTGATCGTTCTCTAAGTTGCAAATCCACACTCCTGTTCCTGCTCCTAACTTTTTCACTGATCCATCAAATTCAAGGTGCTATAATATTTCATGTTCATAATTCTTACTGTTTGGGGTAACAAAATTTTCATTGATTAAGGTATCTTTATCATCTTTTTTATCTGAAAGCTCTTGAGTTTGGATGGTTTCATTTTGAGTTGTAACTGCAATTTATTTTGGTTCTGAAATAATGTTGTTTGAAGTAGTTTCTTGTGTTTGTTCAGCATTGTAAAAAATAAAAGAATCAATGTCAGAATGCATGGAATAGATAGGAAAGTTTTGAGGCCTATCCTGGCTACTCACTACATATTCCATTAGGGTCTCTCTGTACAATTTTTTAGGATGTCCAAAGACTCAAATTGTGGCATATGACATGTCAAGTTGCAAAGATCCTTGGATTTTAGCCCCCCATGATCTAGACAATAGCATGCCATATTTAGGTGGTATATCAACAACAACTATGTCCATTAGAATGGTCTTAGCAGGATATTGTACTAAGGAAATACACAGGTCTTTAATTAACCCTAGGCACTATACTTGACTTGAATCAAATGAAAATAGTTTCTTGTAAGGCCTAGTGATGTCCAAGTTTAATTTTTCCATAACATATTTAGGCATTAAATTGTGTGAAGCCCCAGAATCTAACATTGCATTGTGTAAGATTTTATCATGAATGTTAAGGCTAATATAGAAGAGTGGTATCCCTCCTTCTAATGGTTGTCCATTAACATTAGGACCGAATATAAGCTCAAGCTGATCATCAAGCAAGTTAACACAGTCTTCATTCTCAACAAAGTTTAAGGTTTTGCTTATTTGAGATTTATAGGTTTCATTTTTAATCAGCTCTGTTAAGGGAACTAATGTTTTCAGTTTAGCCACCTCTTCTCCCAAATTGAAAGGAAAAGGGGATTTCTGTGTTTGAGGGCTTGTAATTTTCATGGCAGGAGTTTGAGTAGATTGCTCTTATTTTTCTGCATTTGAAGTATCTTTCTGTGGATTTTCTAATATGGTGTTTGGATATTTCTCCACTGTCTCCTTGGAGAGGATTGAAGTGGATGATTGATCATTAGGGGGTTGGTCATGGGTTATTGTTATCACCCCAAGAAACTCTCCTAGGTTGTATCTCGAAGATTCTTAGGAACATTACAAACTCAAAAAAATGATGGAAACAGATGAATGGGAGGAATGATGCTTGTTCAAGCCAAATAACCACTTCTACTATGCTTAACTCCAGACATGGGTGAACACCCCCAAACTACAAGGCTTTAGACCACCAATTACTCACAATTTAAGGATTAAGTGAATATGGAGAATACTGACCACACCAACAGATGCACAAGACCAGGTGATGGCTGGCTGCAACCAGTAAAGAGGTCTACAAATCTATCTCCCAATGCACAGACAGGATGACAGCTCTCTAGCATTAAGTAAACAGGGATCTGCATAACACATTCAATGATACATACAAGAGTCTAACACAGAGGTGGGATGATAGCCCCTCAAATGCTAAATATCAAGAGCACATGAAACTGCATAACAGACATAGCCTAGAACAGATAAGAAGTGTTAAGTGAGAAATTAACAGCAAAAGAAGCTTGTATTAGCTGAAAATGAAGACCAGATGCGGCAAGTATCAAAGTAGTTATAGTCTCCAAAAGTTGAACCTTACATCAAAACAACAACCGTCAACCCCCTATTACATCTGTTTTTTTGGGTATATGTAGAGTTTCTTTACAAAAATGCTCTACTATTCTATGCGTGGAGGGGTCATAATGGACCACCAATCGCTTTAACTGTCTAATATGGGTCTCTGCTACAAATTTGATTGTGTCTACAAACGGATTTGACCTTCTCGGATGCTCTGCTATACTTCTCGAGTAGGTGGAGTGTAATATGGATGAAATTCCATAACTAATAAATGCATTGATCTGTTGGAGGCACATCCTCTTCTCCTCAGCCATACTGTTCGTTGAATGCAGTGGTTGAAGAGTAATTGCGCAGAGTGCTGAACACTGGCCACCTTTGTCCTTTTGGGAGCATGGTACAGGTTGAGGACATGAAGACTACATGGCGGACGAATGAGCACGATGGGAACAGATATCAGCCACTAGTTTGCAGAGATGGATAGCAGAATACACCATCGGGAGCATGAAGGTAGGAAGACTGAGTATAGGTAAATACATTGTTGGAGGTGGAAAAGCAGACTTGAAGCTTTATACAAGGGAGTGGTGAGTCATATCAGGTCCAGCACCTGATATCGCGTCGGCAGAATGGAGTGGTCTACATTAACATCAAGCCCTGACCCTGCGACTTGCGATCGTCAATGAATATCGCATCGACAGTTCGGAAGTGGGTGCGAACAAACGTGGGCTGTTGGATCTTGTGGGATTGATCAGACGGTAGAGCGATCGCAATATCACATCAGCAGAAGTCAAGGGGGAAGCCTTTATACACACATGGATGTAGTTGCAATCAGCGATTAAAGCCTGGACCCGATGCTACATTACAATATGATTTAACCTGTCATCACATCCATCGCCGATCGCAAGTCGAGAAGTCTTGCCACATGAAAGTGTCGATTGCAATAAGGCTGTAGACCCGATATAGGAATTAACTATTTTTTAAGAGTGGAAGGAGAAAATGGCTGATGAGATGGTGAAAGGCTTTGTGAAGGTGCACAATCATGTGGCTATGGTGATATGGGATTTTAAGCTTAGTGCTCAGGGCTTTGGGGGAAAGTGGGTTTATACATAATTTTGGAGGAAAACAAAGATAGCTAGGTTATGAGAGTATAAGGAAAATGAAGTTGAAGAAGAAAATGGACTACTGCGAGCTCCCTTTTTGCATAAACACCCGACTAAGCTACTATTTGGTCCTCCAAATGCTGAAGTACGTAGTAGAGCTAACACTGGCTCCTTCTGGGGATGAGATCCTCCTTGTGAGGTCTTAAGAAATTGTAGATCAATGCCTTTCCTGTGAAAAGCAAATTAGCGAAATTTCCTAGTGTTCCATTGGGCATGGAGTCTACTTTGCTTACACTAAATTGATAAAACAAAATATTTACAACTTTAAGGCCAAAAGACCTTAAACCACATAAACATTCAGAAAATGCCCATTAACTGGGCCATCAAAAACTGCTTCTCCTTCCATGCTTTTCAGCATGAAGGTATTGTTCCCTTGAATCTGAGAAATGATAAAAGGCCTTGTTTAGAAAGAATCAAACTTCTCATGGTTGTCTTTCTTTTCTTTCAGTGCATCCCACTTCAGAACCAAGTCTCCAACCAGGAAATTATCTGATTTTGTCTTTCTGTCAAAAGCTTCCTTGATCTTCTTCTGATGTGCTGCAACCTTTTCAACTAGTTGTTCTCTGATTTGGTGTACCTCTGCTAAATTAGTGATCCTTTTTGCCATGTCTTCCTCGAGCTTTTTCTTCAATCAGAGGAAGGAGCAGAGGGTTTATTGGTCTTCACTTCTGCTTGAAAGGTATGGTATCTTCCTGTAAATGGATTTTATGCGGAATGATCTTATTATCATACATTTTTAGGTCACAATATTCCCAGGCACAAACATTAGCAAATTCCTTCATTAAATTGTAGTATTCAGCACTTTGGTCAGCAAACAGATGCATGGACAGGTTTATGTATCTTAGCTGATCTGGACTCCCTATATCATGCCTACAGACTGTAGACTGATCTTCATTTTGGGCAGCTTTATAGGGCACGTCATTCTGGTCAAACAGTCTTTCTAAAGGAATTGAACCCTTGGGAATATGATTGTTGGGAAGCTGGACAATACTATGTTTTCCAATTTTGTTTCTAAGCTGGGACTTTGGGCTTTCTTGCAAGGTTTCATTTTCTTGATCAATTTTCATTTCAGAAAATTCATCAATGACTTGCAAGAACCTATTCAATTCATCATCATCATCAAAAACTTTCCAATGGTGGACATTATCAGGCAAGGACTTGAGCTGCAACGAGGCCTTATGAGATTCTTTAATTTGGAGGATACATGCTCCAAACTCAGTGTCCACGGCATAAATAGGATGGTTAGAAGGATTCTTCTCATCACTGACGACATATGCCAGCTGTGCTTATCTATATAGTCTCCTGCTTTCTCCTCCAAAAACTGGGATAGTGGAATAAGATAGATCATTCTGTAATGTCCCACCTAGTCTCTTAATCCATCCTCTTGACAACAACATGCCAAATTTGGGAGGGACATCTGCTACCACAATGTCCATCACCAAGCTCTTCATGGGCAGCTGGGTTAGGGTAATGGCTAAATCTTTAATCAACCCTAGACATTTCACTTTTCTTGAATCAAATGAAAATAAATCATGATATGGTCTGGTGATATCAAGGCATAACTCTTCCATGACAACTTTTGGCATTAGATTATGGCTAACCCCTGCGTCTATCAGGAAATTGTGGAGGATTTTGTCATGAATGGTCAAGGAGACATAAAATAATAGAGAATTATCATCAATAGGTTCATTCATTGGGCTAAGCACAACTGCGGGCTTATCATCTTTCAAATTGACATAGTCAGTGGAGGTTTGTGTGGCTTTCAGTTCAAGAGCCTCAAGGATAGGCTTCCTAAAAACTTCACTCTTTACCAACTATACCAGAGGCACAAATATTTTCAACTTCTGAACTTCTGATTCAACGCTGAAAGGAGAAGGGGACTTATCAAGACCTATTACCTCTTGAGTTGGTGCTTTGAGGATGACTAGATCAGCTGCTGGTCTTTTCTGTCTAGTATTATGTGATTCTGTTGGGAAAATAGCCTTTTGGGTAGGATTCTCCTTGACATTGTTCGCTTTTGACCTTAGATTATATCTTTTCTACTCCTCAGCTTGTAGAACAACCTCTCTGTCCCACCTTTGACTATCTTGCTCCTGCAGCAAAGATTCTTCGTATGCAACCAATGTCAAAAAGTCAGCACAACCTTTATCTTCCATACAATAAATTTTGTCCTCATCTTCAATCTGTTCCTCCTCCATGACTACATTATGAAAAGGAGCTTTAAATTTTTGTTCTTCAATTGGTTCTTTACCCCTCTGAATGATTTGTAACTATTCATTTGCTCTTCTGAAAGGATTTGGGTTTCTTGGAGCAAATGTGTTCGGGAGCCTTGCCTTCCCAGAGTTCTGCTCAGCCTTCAACTTAGATATTTCAGTAGCCAATGACTCGATCATCCTAGTCATTTTGTCTAATTTAGGCTCGGAAGATGAGGTAGAGGAAGAGGAAGCCTCACCTCTCTACCTCCTTCTATCAACATGACTTCTAAGCTTTTCTGCAGCCATGACATTGGATTCTACTTCTAGGGTTGCATCTTGCATATCTACCAGAGTGGCACATCTTCTTTCTCTTAATAATAGGCAGAAATCGGAGTCAAAGGCACTTGCATAGGAAAGTTTGGCAGAGGTGGGGGTAGGCTTTACTTCAACTAGTATCTTACTATACATACAATTGAATCTTTTATTAAAATCAGCAATGATTCCCCATTTTCCCTCTTCAGGTTGCCAAACTCAGTATGGTAATACAACAAGTATTTTTTATCTCCCCAATGCTTCATCTAAGGCTTCAATATCAGTAATAGATCTAGGGGGAAATTCTCTGAACCACTTTCTAGCCTCTCCATCAAGGCTCTGGACAAAACTCTCATCCACACATCATTTTCACTTATATCTAAGTTATCAGCATAACTGTAGAAAGACTCAAGGTGTTCTTTAGCTATTACTCCCTCTGTACCAGTAAACTTGGGAATATATTTCTGGTATTCTCCCACAGGCATGGGATTCAGAGGAACAGGAAGGACCAAAGGTCCATATCTAGCAGCAACAATTCTTTCTATATTCGTAGGTGCTTGCTGGCCTGCCATGACTGGGGTATGTGGAAGGATAATGGAAGATTGAGTAGTATAGGAAAATTCAATGGGTGACAAAGACATGGGGATGTTATGGACTGTATGGGATGCTTTCTTTGGACTGAGATCCAAATGGGGACTAAATGAGCAAGGAGCTTTATAAATCTCTACAGCTGATTCTTCCCTATCTGTACTATGTTCTAGATCCTCAAATTGTGTATCTTCAACTAAAAACTTCTCATGCAAAGACAACTAAGAATTCTTGGGCTTACCTGATCCTAATTCTCCTTTCTGTGATGTTTTCTTCAGGTTATCAATCTTCTCAAGGTCAGGCAATGGAACAACTGGTGATTTCTGAGGATTTCTTCGAGTGTGTCTCACAAACTGAGCCAAGACTATGACATGGAGTTGCCAAAGGTTGGTCTTCCTCCATTGGAGTCGCCAGATAGATTATTACAACCACAAATGTGCCCAGACTTTGTCTATAATCAAAATTTGGAACTGTGTCGTCTCCCAGGGAAGCTGAGCTTTGACCTCCTCTCCCTAGCAACGACGCCAATTAATGTTATCACCCCAAGAAACTCTCCTAGGTTGTATCTTGGAGATGCTCGGGAACATTACAAACTCAACAAAGTGTTGGAAATAGATGAATGGGAGGAATGATTCTTGTTCAAGCCAGATAACCACTTCTACTATGCTTAACTCTAGACATCGGTGAACACCCCCATACTACAAGGCTTTAGACCACCAATTACTCACAGTTTGAGGATTAAGTGAATATGGAGAATACTGACCACACCAGCAGATGCACAAGAGCATGTGATGGTTGGCTGCAACCAGTAAAAAGGTCTGCAAATCTATCTCCCAATGCACAGAGAAGATGATAGCTCTCTGGCATTAAGTAAACAAGGACCTGTATAACACATTCAATGATACATACAAGACTCTAACACAGAGGTGGGATGGTAACCCCTCAAATGCTAAATATCAAGAGCACATGAAACTACATAACAGGCATAACCTAGAATAGAGAAGAAGTGGAAAGTGAGCAATTAACAAAAAAAGAAGCTTGTATTAGCTGAAAATGAAGACTAGACACTGCAAGTATCAAAGTAGTTACAGTCTCCAGAAGTTGAAACTTACATCAAAACAACAAACATCAACCCCCTATTACATCTATTTCTTTTGGGTATATATAGAGTTTCTTTACAAAAATGCTCTGCTCTTCTATGCGTGGAGGGATCATAATGGACCACCAACCACTTTAACTGTCTAATATGGGTCTCTGCTGCAGATCTGACTATGTCTGCGAATGAATTTGACCTTCTCGGATTCTCTGCTATACTTCTCGAGCAGAAGGAGTGTAATATGGATGAAATTCCATAACTAATAAATGCGCTGATCTGCTCGAGGCACATTCTCTTCCTCTCAGCCATAGTGTTTGTTGAATGCGGTGGTTGAAGAGTAACTGTGTAGAGCGCTAAACACTGGCCACCTTCATCCTTTCAGGAGCATGGTATAGGTCAAGGACACGAAGACTGTATAGTCGATGAATGAGCATGATGGGAATAGATATCAGCTGCTGGATTGCATAGATGGACATCGAAATACACCATTGGGAGCACGAAGGCAAGAAGACTGAGTATAGGCAAATACACTGTCGAAGGTGGAAAAGCAGACTTGAAGCTTTATACAAGGGAGTGGTGAGTCATATCAAGTCCAGCACCTGATATTGCATCAGTGGAATGGAGTGGTCTGCATTAACATCAAGCCCTGACCTTGTGACTTGTGATTGCCAATGAATATTACATCGGCAATTCGAAAGTGGGCACGAACAAACGTGGGCCATTGGATCTTGTGCGATTGATCGGACGACAGAGGAGCGATCGCAATATCGCATCGGTGGAAGTCAAGGGGGGAGCCTTTATACACACATGGATGTGGTTGCGATCAACAATTAAAGCCCAAACCTAATGCTGCATTACAATATGATTTAACCTGTCATCACATCCATCGCCGATCGCAAGCTGAGAAGTCTTGCCACATGAAAGTGCCGATTGCGATAAGGCTGCGGACCCGATATAGGAATTAACTGTTTTTTAAGAGTGGAAGGAGAAAATGACTGCTGAGATGGGGAAAGGCTTTGCGAAGGTGCATGGTCATGTGGATATGGTGATATGGGATTTTAAGCTTAGTGCTCGGGGCTTTGGGGGAAAGCAGGTTTATACAGAGGTTTGGAGGAAAACAGAGATAGTGGGGTTATGAGAGTATAAGGAAAATGAAGGAGAAGAAGAAAATGGATTGCTGCGAGCTCCCTTTTCGCATAAACACACGGCCAAGCTAGTATTTGGTCCTCCAAATGCTGAAGTACATAACAGAGCTAACAGTTATATCTGCAATGGTGGGACCAGAAGGGTTCTGATTTGGTCTTGAGATGATTTGGAGTGTTTTAGTAACTGGAGCTATTTTGATTTTCTTAGGTTTATTTGGTACTGCTTTCTTGTTTTTTTCAGGAGTATCAGTGTTCTTTTTACTCCTCAAGTTGTACTGTTTGTGCACTTCAAAGATAGCAAAATCATACCCTTGCTTGTAATCAAATGATTCTCCGGATTGGGTCTGCAATCACTAAAGCATATGTAATTACTGATCATCTTGGGTCAAAAAGACAGTTTCCTCATCATCTAATCCCATTAAGTTAATTTGTGTGTCTTGTTCATGGTCTTTTGAATGGGATGTTTCACCATAGTTTTCTTGGAAAGGAGGCCTAATATTCTACAGGTCCATTTTTCCCAGTATTTTGATTTTGATTCTTTCTAAAGTTTGGATTTCTCACTGGAGGTGCTTGCTGACTATCCCAGTGAGGCTTCCTTTCAATGTTTTCTATCCTATCCATCAATTTTTCCATTCCTTTGGCTTGGGAATATATTTTAAGGTCAGTGGGTAAGGCTTTATCTTTCAAGGGTCCTCTCCTCTCATTCCTAACCCTAACTCTTTTTGCTAGAAAATTAGCTTCTACACTAATTGGTACACTCTGCATGTCTTCTAAAGTTGGAGGATTTCTCTCTCCAAGTTGGAATGCCATATCAGTATCAAACCCATCAGGAAACTTTATCAGGAATAACCTAGGTGGGGGTCTAAGATTGACTGGTATTGTATTGTATATATTGTTAAATCTGGTACAGTAATCTTGGACTGTTTCATTTGGTCCTCTCCTGATGTTTTCATATTCTGAAAGGATTTGTAGAGGGTTCTTTTCTTTTCCCATCTATTTAAAAGTTGCTGATAAAATACTTCTAAAGTGTCTATGCTATTAGCATGTAAAGCTCTAAACCATGTTCTTACATCACCAACTAGAGTCTGAGCAAAAAATGTCATTTGGACATTTCCAATATCAATTTCATGTAATTCAAAGAAATTTGTCATTTTGTTTGTATGTTGTTGTGCTATGTAAGTTCCTATGCCATCAAATTGGACAATTTTGTTTTGGTAATCTTGTGGCATGGCACCACGTGGAGCAAGAAACACAAGAGGAGCATATCTATTTGCCGTGGCTCTAAGTTGGGCAGGACTAAGAAGTGGGGTTGGGGTGCCAGGATATGATACAGTAGTTGATGAAGAAATGGGAGTAGTGGGTGACTGATGTGTAATGATAGGTTGGAGGGGAAGTGAAGGTATAAAAGGAGGTGATGAATGAACTTCAGAGGTGGAAGGGAATAATGGTGAACTAAGGTGTTACCGGGAATAGTTTCCACTTGGAGTTGCTATTCCCACTAAGACTAGTAGCTATCTTAGCAACAAACAAGTTAAAACTACTTTCGCTTTCCTTTATGAGAAGTAGATAAGAGGGGAATAAAGGACACCAACCTCAGTCTTGCGCTTGGTTCCTTGCCTGGTTCTTCTCCTTTCTGATAGATCTTCGCCACTTCTTATTTGTCTACCCAGCTTCAAAGAGCACCTGTGGAATCAAAGCATCATAATACTATCGAAGAATAGAGATCTACAGTCATAAACAATACATGACCAGATATGTATTGACCACACAAATCCATATACCATCAATCATACAAGAATGTGGAGGAAAACTTGAATAGCTTTATTAATATCAAGAATAGCAAAGAAGATTACAACCAATTATTCTGACCTAGCATCATCCTCTAGCAAGAAAGACCTTCTTCACCTCATGTAAAGCTTAGATCACCCAACACTATGATGTTCCACCAGGAAACCAACAACACTTCTCTACAAGATACAAGATTCCAGCCTCTGGATCTCTGTGATGAGGGACCCATATATAGATGATTGTAGGGGGGTGAGTCAGCTTCTGGGTTTTTGATTAGTGTCCTCTCTAATAGGTCTTGATTCCAGTTGGAGATTGATGATCTCTTACTCATCCTTGGGCGAATTCAGAGATGCAAGTGTTAGAGGAGAAGTTTCTAGAAGATTCTATGATCCTCCACCTCGCAAAATGTCTCTGCCATTTGTCCATTCTCACCCATCACACCCTACAAAAGGGATTTCTAGTATGCATTGCACCCTTTACACTGAGTAGGTGATATGCATCGCACCCTCTGCACTGGGCATTATGTATGGTCCAGTTTTGAGCAGTTTTGAGCAGTTTTCTGTGGAGAACTTCTTGGAGATGATGTAATCAGCTGACCTTGTTCCTTTAGGGAGTGAAGCAACACTTTTAGTGACTTAGGAGCCTTTGGTTTATGGACATTTATGATTTGGGTTGGAGTGCCCAAAAATGTCTATAACAGTTGCCCCCTAAATCATGAGGTCATTAATCTTTTGATGTCAGGTGAAATGCTTTATCATGAGGATCCAAAGTTTTTTTGAGCTGGGAGGCGACTTGTAATAAGATACAATACAATACATTATCTTCTTAATACTTTCCATGATCTAGCTGAGGCGGGCATTCCCATGCTCAGATTTATAAATTCATTTTCATGTACATAGGACAGGCAATCGTTTATGTAGCGGACTGATGATTCAGACGGAGTCATCCTCCCTTGATTTGGATGATCATTTGTTCGGAAATGATGTACATTTGATGTCTTTATATTCCTAAATATATCGCAGCCCGGATGGATGAAACTAGATCCAGGGTCTTCAAAACTCTTTCAATCCTCACTCGAAGTACAAGTCGATCCATGTAAAAGATGTTCTGGAGTCGAACATGGAAAGACATTGCCTGATTACTAGCCAATGATGTAAGTTGTTAACAGGCACGAGAGAAATCACCAATAATGACAATGATCCTCAAGGTACTACAGTACAATTCACGTGGTGTGAAAAAGGGACTTGGTGTCGAACACCACGCAAAATCTCTCGGTCGAAGGCCATTGATGTAAACCTGTCGCCGAAAGTGAGAAACTTGCCATTGAGGCATGCAAGCTTCAAAGTACTGAAAGGGGTTGTTCCTAGGTTGACTTCTTGGATAATGAACTGAAGTTGACAAGAAGTGACTCATCATAGGAGGGCCTTAATGAATCTCACATCTACGACACGGAATGGAGCAAATGATTTTGGAGGTGAAAACGATCTGATGATACAGGGTTCAGGGTGGCAGTCATGAAAGAATGGATCGTGAATGTATTGCAGCGGATCAGACACAGGTGAATAGTCTGAGCGACTTCTCTTGAACATACCAGCGACACTGACAATGGATTGGTAGCATTAACCCCAAAGATTGATGGTGTGACGGACCAATGGTGATAAGACCGGTGAACGGAATAACCCAACCTGACTCGGACGGAGTGAAAGTGTCATGTTCAAGAGCGACTTGCTACGAATAAAGTTTCTTCAAGTTTTCTTCCCAATTTTCCCCAGTCATTACCGACTAGTACCTCTTTATTTTTATCAAGCTTAAGGAGGATAACATATGCTTGTTCTATAATCCGCCCTTCGGGTGAACCCGTCGCTATGTTTTAACGAGCCTAGCGATAGTGAAACTCGTTCTCGTCCATTTGGACAAGCTTGTCGCTATTAGTTTTAACGAGTTTAATGACAATGATAACTCGGTCCTTTTTCATTTTTAGAGAGTCTGAGAAAGGATAGAAAGGAAACTCCAATGATTCTTTTTCGTCATATAATCCCTTAAGTCAAAAAAAGCATAAAATAATACGAAAGGAATGAATTTTCTATAGTTTTAACGAGCCGAACAAGACAAGTGCTCGATCTTTTTGTGTAATAATCCCTCAGGTCCAAAAAGATTAAAATCTAGAGGAGGGATAGCACTTCCGATGACTTTAACGAGCCGGAGAGGCCAATCACTCGGCAACCTTTTCATATTTTATGAGTCAGGTGAAAAGAGCTTAAAGGAGACTCATTTTTTGATGAACAAGTGATAATTTCAGGTAGCAGCTGATTCCAAGTAAGGTTTGGAATTTTCCAATCATGGCAGTGTCACAAGGATGGCTAGTAAGATCACTCATCGCAGTTGTTCCTCAAAAGGGTAAACAATCAAATGGAGGCATATGATCAGCTAAAAAAGTTGAGGTGATGATGAGAACACGACCAAGGCTTAAAAGCTGATGATAATGTATTCACAGGTTATTTACTGGAAATTGGTTCATTTTTTAATGAGCTTAAACTCTAGGGGAAACATTTGCTCATTGCTTATGTTTAATTTTTAACGAGCTTGAACTCCACGTAAAATTTTCTTGTGCCAGTCATATAATAAGGATATCTCATCTATAGATGCCATTTTTTATGGAGCTTGCACCTTTCAAAGCTTTGCCCTGGATCCTTTCTTTATGCAAGTTAGGAAACAACCAATCCTACGAGTTTAAAGGGTTCGAGAATCTATAAACTATGAAAATAAATGGTTGCTTTTCGCTTGCATACAAAATGGTTTGCATGCCCTCGGGTATAGTGAAAAATCTCCTAGCTACCATATAGAAGTTCTTGTTTTGGCAAGATAGTTTCCATCGACATAGCAGATAGAAACACTTCCTGGCTTAGTCCATCTGGACAAGGGTGGTTCTAAATCCCAACCTCCTAACCTTGACGAGGGAACCTTATTCTGGTCTAACTCCCTTTTCCTGTAAGGACGAGTGTCGGACCAGTCATTTTCCTTCGCAGAAACCTACTCTATACCTAGAGTTCCCCTGCCGGAGCAGGCCAAGCTGCATGCCCCCTGGGTTTTAGTCATGTCCTCCCAAATTACTCGCACTCTTCAGGTTGATGGACTAGAGATTGATGAGACATTCCTTGCGTGAAAAGACCATTCAAGGATGGGATTTGACTATTAGCTATGTGTGAGCTGGGGAATGAAAGCTGTTCTATGAGCTGGACCACTCGGCCTTCATGCGGAAAACAGATTACTCTAAAAAGTGAGGAGATAATGGCTCCCATGTTATAAATACAGTCACGCCCAAGGAGTAGACTATAATCTAGGGGTCCTTGGACTACCATCATGTTCATGTAAATGGTTTTCCTTCTCAATGTTATGGGCACACTAGGAAGGATCCCTAATGGTCGACTAGTTCCTTTGTCAAAGCCTGTTAGATTTCTCATCTCAGGTAGAAGCAATGGCGAACCAAGCGCTTTCCAGGTAGTCGAGGAAAGGATACTCACAGAAGCCCCTTCATCTATGATGGTACCAGCCATGACCATTCTGTAAGCTTGTACAATGACTCAGAATGGTACACTCACAGGTAAACGGGGTCTACCTAGTAGATTCCAATCGAAGGAAATGACTAGGTTGCTTGTAGGTGGGACCGAATAAACGGTCGGATACGACTCTGACGAACTTCCTTCCTATGGTAAACTAATGGGTAGACTTCCCCCATGTTCATCGAAGTCTGTGTTTACGAAAAGAATTTGAATGGTGTCGTTCTTATTCTCTTTGGTGACTGTATCATCTGAAGATAGATCTTTTGAAGGCAAGATCGGGTCAATTTCCATCTCGACCTTTTGAGTTTCATTTGGTATGGATTCAGAGGGTTTATCTTCAATGGTAGATGCTTCGACTAACCATAATGACTTATCAGTCGGATTTTCAACTAGTGATGGACTCGGCAAGAGTTTCTTATATCGAGGAGGGAGCCATAGCGGTGAAGCAGGACGGTCATCCAAAACTCTTTTAGCTTCATCTAGGAAGGGACAACGGTGGACAGTGTGATCACCTTCACATAGTTTACAAGGAAATTTGCAATTCCTTGTTTGTCCAGATACTTCGCTTTCACTGGTTGACAATGCACTTTCAACACGATCGGAGGTTGATGACACCGGATTGTGCAAACGAGGAGACCAGTCCCTTAAGATCTGAGGGATGCAAGGACAATCTCGATGATATTGGTCTGCTCTGCAAATGACACATGGAGATTTAGGTTTAGACGGTGCAGTGTGAGGATTTTTTCTAGACGACACATGGTTGCCCCCTTTTGCTTTTGGCTCCTTCTTCTTCTTTTCCTTTTTCTCCTTCCACTTCTTCTTCTTCTCAGTTACTTGATCTTTAGCTTTACCAGCTTCATCAAGCGAAGAGGAAGGAGGAGAGGGAGAAACGGACAAAGTAGAAGGTTGGGGGGTAACTCTAGTGTCATCTAGTTGCTGACTTGATTGTTCAGGAATTACAGTATTATGAATGACAGAGGTAGAGAAGAGCCATATGGGCAAGCCGATTGTCAACCCTGGAAGTAACAATGTGGCCATATGGGGTGCACCAACATCTCCCTAAGAGGAGAAAGGACTAGGGTTTCCTCCAAGGGGAAATCCTTGGTTGGTAGACTCCATTTTTCTCAACCTAAAGACCAACAAGGGAACAATGATGTTATTCCGATTAAAATAAATTTTAAACGCTTTGACACAACTTGTTTTTTCAATTTTTAAGAGTCAAGAAAAAACAAAAGATGACTCTAGTCGCCTTTGATTTTTAATGAGCCTGAAGTGACAAGTGCTCAGATGGACCTTTTCCTTTAAGGAGTCTTAAAAGCAATGAAAGAGACTACTCTGGAAATCTAGACAGAGGGATTACCAAGCCAATCGCAAAACTGTAGAATACTTTTTATGGTACGGCAATCAATCTTGCCGAACGCTGTGTTCAGTGCATTGTGATTGATAGGGCCGCAGACACGACTTCCTAAGGATAAAGGATATAGCCTATTGTGGTCTCCCAATATATACTCGACGGTATGTGGGAGAACAAGTCCGTACTGGTACTTGTTGTCTCAAAGAGGAGGAATCACCCTACCAACAATGAAAGTGACAGTTACGAGGCTTTACAACACTGGAATACGCCTCTAGCCTAGACTTCCAGATGTTGTGCGTTAGGTTCCAAAGCATTTTTAGGTTCATTAAATTTATTTTATAGTTGATCTTGTTTAAGGAATTTTCCTTTCAGGTTCACCGCATGATGTATATATACAATTCCTGAAATGCAGTCTAAGATTATAAACAATCATTTAATCTTCTTTTGCAAAGAAAATCCTAGCTATTAAGGAAAGAGAACTGAGGGTCTTTCAACAAAGAGCACAGAGCACACACTAAATGCACTCTCCTAAATCAAACCAACAAGCAGTCTAAATGCAAATGCACATGCATGTATTTGTTTTCAGCCTTCTTAATGTGTGAATGACAAGAAGAATGCTCAGTACAAATCTGAATTATCTTTCCAAAGCGACAATACTAACAAATTTCTTTTCAAAACGAAGTGAAGATAACGACGACACTTTTGCAATTTCGAATTGAAAATTGTTTTCGACACTTGAAAAACTACTAATTCAAATCACATACAAGAGTAACCGTATAATTGACTATCAAGAACAATGGGATTCTCTTCTATGGCTGAAAAATGACACTTGCAACACTTCCAGATCAAGAAACGATAGCTCGATTACGGTACTTCTTTGTAAAAGAGAACTGAAAATGGCGCACAATACATAAAAACATATACATTTATTTGCACAATGGAGGCGGAATGATGGAAAGAAAGGGGGTTTCCACAGAGATATACTGACCACAGACAACAAAACTCCTGAATAGATCTGAAAAGAGTGAAGAAAAACCAAAGTCTGATGGCAAAATTAACGTTCTCTAACCATCGCACCTGTTACACAGGGAATTCAGTATGCATCTCACCTACTGCACACGGGAGGTGCGATGCATACAGACTTCCTTGAAGAGAGAGTGCGATGGTACCAGTGCGAGACTTCTACTTGGTATTTGGTCACAACTTGCAGTTCAGTTCAGGGATTTAGGCCGAGCAGGTGATGTTCAGTAAATATAAATCACAGGGATTGATCTAAGGAGGTTAATAGAGCCACCACTAGGGAAATTAGAGTGTTTGCAGATCAATTGTCCAATTTATAAACAAAACCCGAAGATAGACTGAAGCAACATTGATCTACTTTTCACTTGCATAGCAAATGCAGTTCGAAGGCTAGCTGGCTTGACTTCATGCTCCGTATATAAGTTTATAAAACAAACAAGTATAGACTACTAAATAATCTATTTGCTCCCCAACGGAGCCGCCATTTTGTTACCAGGAATAGTGTCCACTTGGAATTGCTATTCCCACTAAGACTGGTAGCTATCTTAGAAACAAACAAGTTAAAACTACTTTTGCTTTCCTTTATGAGAAGTAGATAAGAGGGGAATAGAGGACACTAACCTCAGTCTTGCACTTGGTTCCTTGCCTGGTTCTTCTCCTTTCTGACAGATCTTCGCCACTTCTTCTTCATCTACCCAACTTGAAAGAGCACCTGCGGAGTCAAAGTAGCATAATACTATCGAAGAATAGAGATCTATAGTCATAAACAATACAAGACCAGATATGTATTGACCACACAAATGCATATACCATCAATCATACAAGAATGTGGAGGAAAACTTGAATAGCTTTATTAATATCAAGAATAGAAAAGAGGATTACAACCAATTTATCTAACCCAGCATCATCCTCCAGCAAGAAAGCCCTTCTTCACCTCATGTAAAGCTTAGATCACCCAACACTATGATGTTCCACCAGGAAACCAACAACACTTCTCTATAAGATACAAGATTCCAGCCTTTGGATCTCTGTGATGAGGGACCCATATATAGATGATTATAGGGGGGTGAGGCAGCTTCTAGGCTTTTGATTAGTATCCTCTCTCTGATAGTTCTTGATTCCACTTGGAGATTGATGATCTCTTACTCATCCCTAGGTGAATTCAGAGAGGCAAGTGTTAGAGGAGAAGTTTCTAGAAGATTCTATGATCCTCCACCTTGCAAACTGTCTCTGCCATTTGTCCATTCTCACCCATTGCACCCTACAGAAGGGCTTTCCAGTATGCATCGCAACCTTTACACTGAGTAGGTGATATGCATCACACCCTCTGCACTGGGCATTCTGTATGGTCCAGTTTTGAGCAGTTCTGAGCAGTTTTCTGTGGAGAACTTCTGGGAGATGATGTAATTAGCTGACCTTGTTCTTTTAGGGAGTGAAGCAACACTTTTAGGGACTTAGGAGCCTTTGGTTTATGGACATTTATGATTGGGGTTGGAGTGCCCAAAAATGTCTATAACATAAGGGTAGTTGAAATTGGTTCAGAAAGCTTAGGGATCTTAACAGTAGTAAGGGATGACTGAGGGGAATTTAGAATATAGTGATCAATTGACAAGTTTTCCTTTTGGAGTTCAAGATCTGAAATAAACTCTGGATCTAGAACTATGTCATCAAGTGCACTTTTAGACTTGGTTCTAAATAGGGAAAGGTCAAATGACTCATCAAAGGAGAGGTCTTCTTAAAAAAACCACTCATCAGGGCATGAGTTGCTTTGATTGAAGGTGTTGGACTGACTGAACTTTATTGTCTTCTAGATCTTCTCGAAATCAGGTTGGGATTATCCACTACTGGAGGAGGATTTGGATCTAGGTTGCCCTAGTATAGTAAGTTCTCCTTGAAGCCAAAATTTTGAATTCTTCTAATTACTTTCTTTTTATGAAATTTTTGAAAATAACTTTGAATAAACCCTTCAAGAGGCTTGAAATGGAGATTTTAAATTTCTCAAAGGTTTATTAAGATTGAGGATTTGAGTCCCCAGTATGGTCGCCACTATTTTATCACTCAGAAGTTTCCCTAGAAGTTATCAAGAGAAGGAATAATCTGAGGTAACCACAAATGAATCTTTTAGACTCAGGTTCTAGCCAACCTAAGTCCTGAGAGGGCTCTCTCTTTATGATTTAACTTTGTTTTTATTAGATTTTAGGCTAGTTCTTAGTGTTCATGAGGATTTATATTTTGGATTGAAGGTTGGGTGGTGGAATTCTTGGAACAGATGGATAGAGCTGGCTCTTCAAACCATTGGGCTATGAAGTAAATCAAAGGATAGCTTAACTAGACCAGATCATTAAAGGGAATGTTCACAGGGCAAGTTAGTAAAGCAAAAATAAAATCTTCAGGTTTAATGGATGAGATGATTCTAACCAGGGTGAAAGGGAAATGAAGAATCCTTATACCAGGATCAGAATGAAAGAAATTAGGTGATCATGAGCAAAGGGAAATTAAGAATCCTTTGCTATAGACCAGGCAGCGAAACTATGGAAGAAAGGGAGCAATTAAGAATTCCTTAACTAAGATAGTTTAGCAGAAAACATTAAGAATGTAAACATTTAAGACAGAGTGCATTTAAGCAAGTTCTGAAATATCATTCCTAGTTTAACATTCAGATTTCATAGAAACACATATGATTATTTAAGAAACATAAGGAAAAACAATAATACACATGAGAGAATACTTATTTGATTTTCTCTTTACAGAAGAATCCTGAAAAATATCTGAGCTTTATTCCATGATCCAGCAAGCCAATCCAATCATTGATACAATAGAATTTGGAATTGAGAGAGAAAGTCTATAGAAATGTCTTGGAATCCACCCTAAATACTTTGAAATGTGAAGTATTTATACAAAAAATATTTACAAAATATCTCATAACAATATGAGATTTAATTTAGGGAATCAAAATATCTTCAAGCATGAAAGTAGGGACATATGGAAAATTGCATCATGTTGTCCCTCTTATTGTGGTAGTGCTAGGTATTGCAGTTGAATTTGAGCACTTTAAGATGGCTGATATTTGTACGTTGGAATCATATTTATCTGTAATCTTTCACTGATACTCTTTAATCTGCTAATCTTTGACCCTATTGATCTGTCTCTTACCTGTTTCATTTGGCTACCTTTAGATTTACTATGGTAAATTATAGTAAATTTGTCATTTTTCCCACCATTCATCCTCATGTAACTTTACCTTCAGCATTCTTCTATAGATTTCGTCTACCTCTGTGTATTTGGCAACATTGGGCTTGGTGACAAACAAACGTTTCACCTCATGTTCTAGGAAAAGTAGATTTTCAAAAGTATCATACAATACTTTTCTAGTTGGAAGGGCCTTGATACCTAAAGTGCTTGCTTGTTCCTTGGCGAAATTCCTTAGTTTGTCAGTGTAGTCCAATTGGGTCATAAGTTTCTCATGGATGACCATAGGACTGGGAACGGCGTTGTCCCTCAAAATTTGAAATTTGGCCTTGAACCTATCAATTTCCACCTGCATGTTATGGCATTTTTCTTCTGAGTTGATCATGAGGTTTCTTTTTGAAAGAATATTTTTAACTTCCAGGATGGCTTCAGTCCTATCCTCTATACTGAGCTCTTTTAGCTCATGTCTGTTGTTGTTGTTCAAGAAGTGGATGAGTCGATTGGCATCCTCGAGCATATCACCCAACTCTCCCTTTACTTTTTAAATAACTCCAGTAGCTACCTTGACTAGTTTTGTTTGCTCAAATATTACTTGAATTGATGGCAGAATATCATTGATAGAGTCAATGATATTGGCCCAGAGCATTTCTTTGGTCTTCCCTAGTGGCTTTTATAGTGTTATATCTTTTTCTAGGACCTTGATCTCCTCACCCATCCTTAGGGCCTTCTGTGTTTATTCTCTCTACTAAATTTGGGCAAGCTTACAGTCAATTTCTAAGCTTGCCACTTTCTCTTTTATCTTTTTTAGCTCTATTGCCTGGATGGACATCTCCTCCATGGCTTTTACTAGCTCTAATGTTTTCTCTGTTGAATTACCTGCTGTTGTAAATTCAGTGGTGATTGGTAGTGTTGTAGTAGGTGGAGTTGTAGGTGCCAATGAATCTACCAATGTTGAAGGAACTGTAGTAGAAACAGTGGGAATGGCAATCCTAGAAGTGGTGGCCAAGTCACTTTGTTTGGACTGAATCAATGTGTCTAACTCCTTCTTTGTTTCTTTCAGTTGGTCATTTAGCTTTAGGACCAAGTCCATAAGCTCCTCTTGTCCTTTTTGTGTCTCCAGGACTTCTGCTCTTTGTGGGCGATGTAATGGTGGAATATTAAGTTGCTTCTTCAAAGCAACTATGTCAGCATTCTTCTTCTTTATCAATTTTTCTGTGGGCTTTACATCTTTGGGCTCGTGTCTCAACTCAATGATTAAGTCCTCTAAGGACTTGATTATGGTGTCTTCAGCTTGGAAGAGGCCTTCTCCAATTGGAACTGAGCTGATATGTTATTCAGGGAGTTTTGCAATTGATGGGCTACGATAGCTTTCCCTATCAAGGTGTAGTAAATCATCTCGCCTCTTTGCTTGTGCATCTCAATCTGGTCAATAGGATGAATATCCTTTTCCAGTACTTCAAAATATATCTTTTTGAAGTCAGTTTTTCTTGTTTGCTGAGTACTACGCTTCATAAATGTCATATGTGTTTTGCCTTCTTTCACATCATAGGCTGACATAAGCCTTATCTGATTGGTAGGTGCCATCTTTAACTACTGTGCATAAGTTTGGGCTTTTAGCCTCTCATTTCTGCCTTTTATGTCCTCGTAGCTCTCTCTGATATCTTGGTCTCTCTCGGATGGCATCCTGAATGAGGACACTTCAACACTCTGCTACCTTTCCAACATTTGAGTGTCTGATGTGGAAGGTTCTAGTGTGCGCCTAGAGGGAGTGGCAAGCTTGCTTCCTTCTCTTTTTGTGCTGGTGGCCCCAACTGTTTCTTCTGTAAATTCCTATTCAAAGACAAGATTCATCCTTTGCCTTTTAACTAGGTTGGTCTTCACATATGCCTGTGCGGTTGCTTTGCCTGAAGTAGTGGCCTCTTCCCTATTTCTTTTAAGGCTTTTCTCCTCATTTAGAGGAGTTTCAAGATTGGGGAAGTACTCATGATGGTCTCTGGTATACTTGTTTGAGTTAGCTCCTCTAATAGGTTTGGTTTTTCTGACTCTTCTTGCACCTAGGATTCTTCTTCTACATGTGATTCACTTTGTGCCTATGATTCTCCTTATGCTTGAGATTCTACTTGGGCTTGAGATTCTCCTGGCACCTACAAGAAAGAACCCTCATCAAGCCATCTCTCTAGATCAATTAGAGAATTTTCAATAGCAACGTCAATGCTATCCCTGTCCACTAAAGTATTCTCCACCCATTCCAATTGATTAGCATATTTTTCTATTTCAGGGATTTGGTGGTGAATGTAGGGAGCCATCTTGTTTTTCTGTCTTCTGTTGCAGTTGAAGTCCAAGGGATCATATCTCCACATAAAGCTTTGTTTTATTTTAAGTCTCTAAAGTATTTGCTCTGCTTCTCTTCTAGCGTCTCGACTATTACACACAAAGGGGCCTAGTTGATCCTTGGTTGCTGAGTAGTACGTTTCATAAATGTCATCTCTATTTTGCCTTATTTCACATCATAGGCTGACATAAGCCTTGTCTAATTGGTAGGTGCCATCTTTAAGTACTGTGCATAAGTTTGGGCTTTTAGCCTCTCATTTCTGGCTTTTATGTCCTTGTAACTTTCTCTGATATCTTGGTCTCTCTCAGCTGGCATCCTGAATGAGGACACTTCAACACTCTGTTGCCTTTCCAACATCTGAATGTGTGACATGGAAGGTTCTAGTGTACCCCCAGAGGGAGTGGCAAGCCTGCTTCCTTCTCTTTCTATGCTGGTGGCCCCAACTGTTTCTTCTGTAAATTCCTATTCAGAGACATGATTTATCCTTTGCCTTTTGACCAAGTTGGTCTCAACATATACATGTACGGTTGCTTTGCCTAAAGTAGTGGCATCTTCCCTATTTCTTTTGAGGCTTTTATCCTCATTTAGAGGAGTTTTCAAGATTGGGGGAGTACTCATTGTTGGCTCTAGTATACCTATTTGAGTTAGCTCCTCTGATAGGTCTGGTTGTTCTGACTCTTCTTGCACTTGGGATTCTTCTTCTACATGTGATTCTCCTTGGGCTTGAGATTCTCCTGTCACCTACAAGAAAAAACCCTCATTTAGCCATTTCTCTAGATCAATTAGAGGATTTTCAATAGCAACGTCAATGCTATCCCTATCCACTAAAGTATTCTCCACCCATTCCAATTGATTTGCATATTTTTCTATTTCAGGGATTCGATGATGAATGTAGGGAGGCATCTTTTTTTTGTCTTCTATTGCAGTTGAAGTCCAAGGGATCATATCTCCACATGAAGCTTTTTTTTAGTTTAAGTCTCTGAAGGATTTTCTCTGCTTCTCTTCCAACTTCTCGGCTATTACACACAAAGGGGCCTAGTTGATCCTTGATTCTGAGCTGGGCCTTCCTTTTGGCTTTAATAAAATGCACCTCATCTAAATTGATTACCTTCCTGTAGTACTCCAGAGAAAATAACCTCATTGGGAGGTATCTAGGTAGTTTATATGGGGCCAACTCACAGTGATAGATCCTAATTTCAATGTAATTTTGGTACAAGTACCAATCTCCCACTTTGTGTTTTTTTGAAAGCTGGAGGATGCTCCTAATATCTGAAGTGATTCTTGGGGGAGGACTTCCTAGTAGCATTGTCACTATAGGATGTACAAAAAGATCTATGAAGTCTGTGTATGGATATGGTGAGTCATACTTATGGATCAAAGGAGTCCAGAAAATCACTTACCTAGGGTGACCTTTAGTATCAAGCTTTTGGAGAGTAAAGGGGAACTTGTCAGCTTGGTAATATAGAAAAAGGTGGTACAAAACTAAGGAATACCTGAATACTCTCTCATTATTGATTCTAAGAAATTAGTCATGAATCCTATCAGCTATGAACTTTGCATAATCATACTTGACAGTAGGAGGCTGTCCTGGAGTGAAAATGGACATGAAGGCTAATATGATTTCATCTGGATCCTAAGACACTAGAAATCATTGCTATAATGTCCTGATCAAATGGGGAAATTATGGTAGCAACATATGGAGGAGGATCTTTTGGGATATGCTTTTCCTTCCTAATGAAGATTTTGAACATCTCAGCAAGTTTTGCAGTGGTAAGCTTGGGGAAACAGTCTAATAGGTCTCCAATTGAAATAGGGGTTATATTTTTCCTTGGTTGAAGTTGCAGCATTTCATTAATTAATTCAGCAGTGATGGTGAAAAGTACAGTCTGGTTTGGGGACATCACTACTCTTTGACTGGGGATGTACTTTGCATGGCAATAATGGACAATTTCTAGAAAGATATGTACCTCAGGGAATTGATACTTGGGCAAATTAGACTCCCAAAGACCAATTTTATCAACGTGGTTCAAGCATTGATCTCTATATCGGCAGTATAGTTTAATAGGGGATTCAAGGACAGAGGTGTCCTTGATTTGGAAATTGTTATCAACAAGGGGAAGGTGGTCAAAGTCCAGGTGAGGAGTAGAAATTGGTCTGACATCCATGGCAATTGGGGTAGCCATTCTCAGTTCTTGTGGATTTGAGAATGGGGGAGGTAAATTATCAGTTTTTTAGGGCAAAGATGGTTCAATTCCAGGTGGGTTTTAGTTACTAGAGTTTCCCTTTAATTTCAATTAAGAAAACTTAGTGACTATTTCAAAAATTGACAGGGTTTTCAATGGATTCTACCTTAAATACCTAGAATTTGAAGAAAACTGGGTTTGAACCAGGTGAACGGCAACTATGAATGGTCGAAAAAGCTTCAAGTAGGCCGGAAGGCAATCTGGGATATTTGTAGTGTCTTCAAGGTGCAATTGTACGTGGCTTGACAGCTTGGATGTTCACAGCTGCATGCATGGAAGTTTTTAGTTGAAAAAATGATAAAAACAATAATTTGGGGCCTTTTTGTATTTATGCGTGAAAAGTCAATTTGGCAAGTATGGGTGTACAGTGGCCCTTTGTCACGTAGCGGAGTGAACAATGGCAGTTTTGGCATGTAGCAGGCTGGCGGTAAGTGGTTTTATTCACACAACTTTTGGGCACTTGGCAGTATTAGGGGGAGGCTGCCCGATTCCATTCATCGAGTGCCATGTCGCCTTAGGGTCCCAGTGGAAAGAAACCCATTTTAGGTGGGTAACGTTTATATTTCGAGCCCTTTCGAAATCAACATAGGCCGTCAGATAGGGAGGGGGGAGATCATGTGGTGGCTGGGTGATGGAGTTACACGGAAGGTAATGGGGGGGCCTAGCGGGCGTTTAAGCGTGGTAGATTTGGTTTAATGAGGGATTAAGGTGGGGATTAAGGTATCGGGTAGGATTTAATTGGGTTTTTAAACTAACTTAATCGAGGATCGATTAGTTAGTGGGTCCAGGGTAGAAAACCTTAGTTTATATAATTAAACTAGGGTGGGATTACTTAATATTGTGGGAGTTAATATATATATGGGAAATGGGTTTTCACTAGGGATTTAATAATAAATTAATAATTTAGTTAAATGAGTGAAAGGGGCACCATACCCTAAGCATACGATTTTCATGTTTTTAATTCTTTCTGATAAAACTTACGATATAGTGTTTTTTGTGGTTTTTTGATGTGAAAATGAGTTATGTGGGGGAACAAATACTTTTCATAGGTAAAAGTGATTATCCTTATGAAAGAATATTATTAGGAAATATGAATGAACTGAGGGGGGGAATGAATGTTTATGAGGGGATTTTATTACTTATCGCCTATAAGTCATTGAGCCGAGGGTTTGTTCCCTCCAAAAGTCAGAGAAATTCTCTCAGCCTCTTTGATTTAGGGTTTTTAAGTACTTTGATCTTTATTGTGGGGAATTAGTTAAGTAAAAGGTGAAATGAATGAGGGAAATTAGTTAATTGAATTTTATATTCATCTGCATGCTTGAGTGCCCATTCACATTTGGAACTTTTATGATGAAAAAAATGATACACGTGCTTTGTCTAATCAATCATCAAAATTCTGCAACCTTTCTACTACTTACCCATCTACTCATCCTACCATTTTTACTTCTCTTTATTAGGGTGCATTTGAGCTAGCAAACCCTTATCAAACATTTTCTTTTTCTTTAAAATAGTAAACTAACTAAATCTAACCTTATTGCATCCAAGGGCTCAGTTTAAACAGTTGAGCTCCTTTTATTTACTCTACCTATCTAATTATCTGCCAAGATTAAACAGTTGGTCAAATATTTATTCTCTGACTATCAACATGAAATTCAAAACATGAAATAACCAAGTTTAAATATTTTGACTGTCATGGATTGCGGAAAAGATTACAAGCTACACACAATCATTTATTTTGCACATTAAGTGAATAGTAGTGACATTTTGGCTTGCTCACTTTCATGGTATTTTCTTTTATTGGGGTTCATATTTTTCATCTTTTTTTACTTTTTTATTATTTTTGTCCTTTGATTATTATTTTAGGACATACCCTATTTACATTTTTTATTTTTTTTGAATATGGAAAACATTTGTAGAAGGCAAAGGTATGTACATATTATAGGTTTCATCTCAGCCATTAAAAAATTATGACTGCTATTGGTATAGGAACCTAACACTAACTTTCCTACTATACTGGAGAGAATATGTCCTCCTTCAAGTGAAAGATAACTTCTAATGATGCATGTGCATATCAGGTACAAATATATATTCATGCTCAAATTTAACATATAAAATTTAGAATGTACATGAGCATGAAAAATCAACAGCTTTGAAAGATGTGATACAAAGAGTACTTGAAGATGAGAGTGGAACTTTTATTGGATTGTGATCTGGAACCAATGCTTGATGTAATCTTGGTGGTATTGGCCCATTTCTTCATTTGGCCCACTCTGAAAGTTCTCCTTGGTCATGCCAAGAAAACATGGATAATTGGTCTCGGGAATGCATACAAGGCTTACTACCAGGCATGGTGAAAGTTCCTCGATCTTAGGTTCAGTGGGATGATCCCCATGAGATATGGTACATGATTGCTTGGTATCCTTTGTAGATAGGAAAAAGGAGTCAAGGGAAACTTCCAAAGCCTTTTCTAGTTGAGGAGATATAGATAATTTCCTAAATGTGATGAGGATGAACTCTTCCTAAGAGGAAAATATCCGAGCTGTAGTTTTAACCCTGTACAGAAATTACCTGCATACGAATTCTAAATCACAGGAAAAATAAAAATGCGAGAGCATAACACATAAAACACATATACACAGAGATTTCCCACTGGATCTCAAGACCGAGACTACCAGCTTGATTTTTCATTATATTCCTTTCAATGTTACAATACATATTTATACATGCCGAAGCATCCAATACCATGGAACGAAAACCATCGCATCAAAAACCGTGGACCGAAAACCATAGGTAGGTTCGCCCAACCTAATATAGGGTCCAAAATTTTTTTTTCTTGGGGCGCTGCCCCGAACCCCGTAGAGGGGGGCTACCCGCCCCCCTCAAACCCCCCGGACAGGGGGGGCTGCCGCCCCCCCTGTGATCCCCCCGCTGCGCAATCAGTGCAACGAAGGGGGGGCTCCGCCCCTGCTCTAACCCCCTGGTTCACTATGTAGGGTAGTCGTGGAAAGAATATAACACAACCCAACATCTTTAACATACTTCTTAAGCAATGACACATGGAAAACATCATGAAATTTCACTATTGGAGGCAGAGCAAGTCGATAGACTACTGGTCCAATCCTTTCGAGAATCCTGAAAATCCCAAAAAACCAAGGCGCCAAATTGGCACATGATCCAAACCTCAAGGATCTCTTCCCAGGCTTGATGCGTAAGTACACCTATTCCCCAACTTGAAACTCCTTAAACATAATATTCTAATCTACATTACTTGTCTATCTATCCTGTGCTACCCATTGTTTTAAGCGAACTCAACTAGTGGAAGATACTCTTCCCACTTCTGATGCTGATGCATCACATACATCCTTTACATATCCTCCAATATCCTATTGACCCTCTCTATTTGTCCATCTGTTTATGGATGATAAGTTGTGCTGAAGGCCAACCCTATACCCAATCCTGCAAATAACTCTTTCCAAAATCTAGAAGTGAACTTGGCATCCTTGTTTGATACAATTTTCTTTGGTACAACATGTAACCTCACCACATCTCTAATGAAGACTTGTGCTACATCATTAGTTGAATATGTAGACTTTACTGGAATGAAGTGTGCTACCTTTATCAACTTTTCCACCATAACCATGATGGAATCATGTTGTCTAGATGTCCTTGACAAATTGTTGCACAAAAATTGTCACCTTGACATTATGCAATTAGTGTGAGTCTATCATCACTCATACCTTCCTCCTTTGCAAGTCTTAAACCTCAGTTCTTCATATAAAGCCTTTAAAATAAGAGAAAGACCTTAAAAATCTCTAAAACTCTGGTTCTGCACTTTCTCTTAGGATTACTCGCGGTCCCGCATGTATTGGTCATGTCCCCTGCGCACCTGACCACTCCGTATCTGTGTTATGGATGCGGACCCTTGTAAAAGTTAAAAAGGCACAAGTACATTCTTAAAAACTCACTTTGAGTCATTTCTGGAAGCTTCTAGAGGGAATCTTGAGGTGGCAAGTTCACTCCTTAAAGGTTCATGCATCCCATACCTTAAGGAGCTAACCCCTTGATGTGAGGAGCTTATCCCTTTGAAGGAGGACTCTATCCCTTCAATGGTGGACCTCTAACCTCCTTCTTTTGCACTATAAAATGAAGCAGGGTTGGTTACTGGGGAGGTTGAAAGTTGAATATTTTTGAGGTAAATGCTACTGGAACTTAGTCTTCCTAATTGAGCTTTTGAGAGGAAAGATCACATACCTTTTGATCTCATTTGGAAGAGAGTGAGGCTTGTCAAAGTAGAGGAGATTCCTGTTTGGACCCTGGGACGAGCTTGTACAACATCAAGGCACCAAAGGTTGTAAAGTTCTTCTATTCCAAAGTTAATACAATAAAGTTTATTTTTCTCAATAAGCTGTGTTTTATGGTTTATTTCATGGATTCCTTGATCACCATGATGAACATGATTTATTATATTAGCTATACAGGTGTTATTTGATGTGTACTTGTTTGTGATTGCAGGTCCTTAAAAGGAAACTCTTTCGGAGCTGTTGGAGCATGGCTGCCACAAACTAGCATTGGAATTAAGGTAGGGTAAAGCACCTCTTTAGTTTTTATTAATGAATTGAAATATGTTTAGAGAAAGGTAGATTTGCTTGTCCTGCTTGTTGCTAGATATCTGTTGATACTAGGGAGATCGGCCTTGTTCGCAAGAACGATTTATTCGAACAACACAAACCTGTAATGAAGCCCATGGAGATGACCTCTCATTTATACTCTGGAATAAGAATCGGCTATTTTAGACCACTTGGATGCTTACACTCTCCTTTTACCTATTGAAAATCCAAGCACCTAACCACAAAATCTGCCACTTCTTTCTTCAGGCTCAGCCAATAGTAGAAATTCTTCACCGATGTCAATGGCTTTTGATATCCCGGGTGACTTAAATATGGCTTAACATGAAATTTCCTCAAGATAAGCTTCTTGAGCTCACTTTCGTCTGGCACATATATTTTGTTCCTAAATCTAACCAAGCCATATGTTGTGAGATGATAGTCTACATCCTAATCACTTGTACTCTGCTATAACCTATGCATAAGATCCATATACCTGTCATCCTGTGTCCTACCTACAAGATCTGATCCCATAAATCTGTCCCATAATAACTCATAGATGCTATGTGATTTACCTATACCTTCCTGCTAAGAGCATTTACAACCCTGTCATGCGGAAAGAGTTATTTTTGCTGACAAAACTAACCTCCCTAGGAGTCTAAGACTCTCTAGTGACAAACAAGACAATTAAGAGCAATCCTTCTCTAAACATGCATTATCATATGAGAAACCAAGTGTTTTTTCGATCCTACCTCAAGTCCAACGCTTGTTGTAGCAGTCTAGCCTCGTCGATCCAGATGAGCTCCTCCTTCACTTTGAAACCTGCATACACTAACAATCAAACGATTACATAACACCTGAATATTCCATAAAACAAAGCATATTCAACATATAGACCAAGGAGTATATGAAACAATTCATTAACAACAAATCATTGAGAAGAATGGACTTATTTGTATTAAGGAAACAAAAAAGAAACCATTACAACCTGAGCCTTGGTGTTGTGCAACTTCCTCCCAGGGTCCAGCAAGGGTTTTCCTCTACTTTGACAAGCTCACCCACTTCCAATATGGCAACAAGAAAGGATGGTAATCTCTCCTCACAAGTTAACAATGGAAGTCCTAATTCCAGCAGCATCTACCCTTTGGAATGTTCAGCTTTCAACCTCCCCTCCTCTGGCCCAATGCCTGTATTTATAGTGTTCTAGACGAAGTTATTTAGTTCCAACATCAATGGGATACTCCCTCTTTTGGATGGGGTAGCTCCTCTCTTGATGGGATAAGTTCCTCTATCATAGGGATGCATGAACCATCTGGAGGCGCTCAAACACGTCAAACACTCTTCTAGAAAGCTCTAGAAGTGACCACAAGTAACTTTTTTAAGATGAAACTCGCGCCTTTTGACCTTTACAGGGGTACGCACCCATCCTTTGGCTTACAGAGCGTACAAGTACGCAGGTACAATGAGTTTTGGATGCGTACACGCAGGCAAGGTAGAGAGAAGCTGCATACCCAGAGATAAACATGTTTTTAGTGACTTTCTCTCTTTTTTGAAGCTTGACATGAAGAGCAGAGGTATTAGGCTTGACAAAGAGGATAATATGACTATTGATGGAGCCATATTAACTGCAGATAGTCATGGTGACAAATTTCAGTGTAACAAGTTCATATTCCTAGGGTTTAATATTATTCCCTAGGGTTTATAATCCCTTGGGCTTCTAATATTAATCCCTCGTGTTTGTTATTCCCTTCGGTTTATAATATCAATCATGGTTAACCATGGTCAACCATGTTTTATAAAATTAATCATGGTCAACCATGGTACAACTTCACATTGTGACAAAGTTTCTCTCAATATGAAAATAAATCACGGTCAACCATGGTCAAATGTCACATTGTCACAAGGATTGTCTTAATATGAAAATCAAACATAGTCAACCATTATCAACCATGTTTATTTTAGTGTTTATAATATTTATATTAGGCTTTATATACCTTGGGTTTATAATATTAGACCATTTGATTTAATATTATTCCCTTGGGTTCATAGTTCCTTGGGGTTTTATTATTAATCCCTTGGGTTTATAATATCAATCTCTTTGGTTTATTAATCTATGGGTTCAACCATGGTTGATCATGGTCCAACATTGCATTGTGAAAAAGATTGTCTCATTATGAAAATGAACCATGGTCAACCATGTTTATTTAATGGTTTAGAATATTTATCTTATGATATGGATTGGATAAATATATTGTTTGTAATCCATATCGATGCATTTGAAATGGAAAAAGTGGAGGAATTAGCTCACGACATCATTTTTACTAGCAAGACCCTGTTTGGAAAAATAGGGTCTGAAACATTCTAGCAGTGTTTTGAGGAATCAAATACATTTTTTGGGGGTAAAACTTTGTTTCTTTCATGTAGCACCATTTTATGCTATTCTACACACAAAGCGATTTCGAACGGTGCAAGAATTGCATCAATCAGAGTTTGTATGCAAATGTTATGCCACTAAAAAATTGACCTTCCTGTTTTCACGCCTATAGTTTGGGAGGATGCTAGTCAACCCCCATTATTCATGGAAAAGGGGCTAGCCACATGATTATGATGTAAAATAATCTATAATATTCTATATTGTAACTCTATTTAAGAGTTGATATAGTCAAAATTAACCAATAGTAGGCTATCGGGTTGTGTTATAATTGGGCCACTAGGAGGAAGCCTAGCATTCCATTCTTTCAAGAGCTTTTGTTTCCTAGATTAGCAAAGATAGCCAGGAGAGATAGGAGGTAGAGCACAAAGAGAGGATATGTGCACTGTAGCAGCCCATAGGCCACAAACATTACTTCTTTGTACCTACATCCATATTTCAAAACAGAGAAAGGGAGCGAAGCGACCTCACCTTCCAGCTAGGTTTTCCTCCCAAAAGGGTTTCCCAAAGAGCATATCTTGTGTCTTATGTGTGTGTGAGAGATTATATTACAGTGCTCTACTTTCACTCATAATTTACATTCGCATGCATCCACTAATTATAGTTAAATCTATAGATCTTAAATTTTAATAAAATTGTAACAGTGTATAATCTTAGATTTTTAATATACTATTATCAAATCTATTGTGATGAGTTGTATAGTGGAATATCCATGATAGTTTATGGATAATTTGGTATCAGAGTAGGTTTCTTTGGGTATTTGTTGGAAATTGCATGGATCTAGATCGAAGAGGCCAAAAATCGTAAAACCCTAATCATGGCCTACAAATCTGTAAACGAACCTCGTGATCCTACAAAGGTGAGGTTTTCGCGGCTTGAACAACAAGTTGTTGATATAAAACACAATGTAAACCTCCTCATGGAAGCCATAAGTAATAATTTGGGGATATTTTGTAGAATATGGGGGCTTGAATGTAAAGGAAAAATCATAAGAGGGATTAGGAGATCGGGAAGACACAAATAATCAGTCAAAGAAAGAAACCGAAAAAGACAACCTAGTTCAAGTGCCATGAATCAATCCCTGTTCAAAATGGAAGCAAAATTCAATATCAAGTCGTACCATCGTGAGATCTTTTCTCTGAAGTTGAACCAATGGCTATAGCAACTGGATGTTTACTTCAGCGTCCCTCAGATCAAGGAAGGGCAAAAGATCTCATTCACACAGCTAAAATTAGAAGGCCATGCACTCACTTGGTGGCAGAGCCACACAAAAACCCTAAGGTTGGAGGGAGAAATTTTAGTGACTAAGTGGGAGGATTTCAAAACCCTCATTAAGTCACAGTTTTATCCCATTTGGTATGTGGAGGACCAATGGATTTGGTGGCATTACTTCATGCAAAAGCCTGACCAAAGAGTGGAGGAGTACACCACAGGATTTAGGAAGATGGATATAATGTTGGGTATCTCTCCAAAGAACCTAGATGTACTCCTCGAGTATTTAGGGGATTTTCACTGCCATCTACATGAGCAAGTGATGTTTTTTAAGCCCAAATCAGTGGACTAGGTTTGTGTACAGACATAGATCTTGGAGAACATATGAATGAATAGAGCACAATCAAATGGACTGAAGCAGAAGGAGAAACAAGAAGTTTCTAAAGAGGGGAAGAGGAAGCAAAAAAGGGGAAAAGGTAAGAAGAAAACAACTACAACACAACAGTGAAAATATCCTAGCAACCACTGGAACCACTACAACATTAATGGCCATACAGAGGAGACATGTTGTAAGTTGAATCCAGAGCTAAACCCAAAGAACAAGAAGAATAATCTCATGGCCATTAATTCGAGTAACCAAGTTGAAAGCAGCTCGGATGTGGATGAGAAGATCATTTGTACGCTAGTACAAAAGGAGGTGAATCTGAGTAGCCTTCAACAATAGGAGGAGAAAGAAATTACCAAATTGTTCCATATGAAAATAATGTCAAGAAGACAAAGATTGATGCTCTATTTGACTCAGGATCACAGGTGAATCTCATTACAGTAGAGCTAGTCAAGAAGTTAGGGCTAGAAGTTCATGATCATCCAAACCCATATCCACTAGGATTGGTAAATAAGAATGCAGAGTTGAAGGTAAAAAAGTAGTGTAAAATTAGCTTTGCTATCAGTGTTGATTTTATTGATGAAGTAGATCCAGATGTGGTTCCCCTTGATGTATGTGGAGTCATGTTTTGGGTCCATACATGTACACGAGATATGCAATATTCATGAGGAGATCCACCAATATCGGTTCGTTAAGGATGGAAAATCGTTAATCATCAACACGCATAAAGTCAAATTAAAAATTTCACTGGTAAGTGCCAACCAATCCAAGAAATTAATTAGTTCCATTAAGAAGTATGTTTTATTGTTTTTAAGAGAAATTCAGTCTGAAGATGAGTCAATAAGAGGCCATGCATCCTTGGAGGGGTGTACTAAGAAACATAAACAACAATTAGAGGAGTTGTTACAAGCATACAAGGATGTGTTCTGATTGCCTAAAGGGTTACCACCTAAGAGAGAAGTGGAGCACAAGATCCATCTATTTCTAGACTCCTAATTGCCAAATATTGGGCTATATAGGAAGTCTATTATAGAAGCAAGTGAGGTGAAGAAGTAGTTGCTGGAACAGGGTGTCATTTGACCAAGTACATCACTATGTGGGTCACCCATCATCATTGTGCCAAAGAAGGATGAGACTTGGTGGATGTGTATAGATTACAGGGTGTTGAATAAAATCACACTCAAGAACAAATACCCCTTGCCCAGTATAGACAATCTACTAGATTAGTTGCAGCAAGAAAATTACTTCAGCAAATTGGACTTAAAGTTTGGATATCACCAGTTTCAAGTCAAAGAATAAGATACATGGAAGACTGCATTCAAAACCAGGCAAGGTTTGTATGAGTGGTTAGTTATGCCATTTAGCCTATGTAATGCACCAACTACATATCTGAGATTAATGAATGATGTATTGCACCCTTTTATAGATTCATTTGTTATTTTATATTTGGATTATATACATGTATATAGTACTACCTGGGAGGAGCATATGTCGCATTTGACATAGGTGTTGGAAACTATGAAGAAGCACCAACTACTAGCAGATCTCAAGAAGTTCGAGTTTGCATAGTAGTCTTTGGTGTATCTAGGGTATGCGATCAGTGGGGGAGAACTGAAGAATGATCCTTCCAAGATGGAGGCCATCATGAAATGGTCAATGCCGACTAATGTTTCTAAGGTAAGAAGTTTCAATGGGGCAACACAGTACCTAAGGAAATTCATAGCCTCGTTTTCAGTGATACCAACACAACTCCACGCTATAAAATCAAGTGGCAATATTTTCCTGTGGGGAAAAGGTTAGTAAAGGGCTTTTGAAGAGATAAAGAAGAAGATCAACCAAGCACCAGTTTTGGCACTACTAAACCGGCACTGACCATTTGAACTAGAGACAAATGTGAATAGGTATGTTATGGGGGTTATCTTGATGTAGGGAGGAAGGCATGTATGCTACCATTCTGAAGTATTTCAGGGGGAATTCCTTAACTACCCTACCTACAACAAGGAGTTCTATGCCATCGTGAAAACTGTGAAGAAGTGGAAGCACTATCTGATCAGAAAGGAGACAATAATCCACACAATCACTAGCCATTATAATACTTGTAGGCCCAGAGTAAGATACAACATACAAGGAATTACAAGTGGATGGGGTTTTTAAATATAAGAAGCGAAGCACAAACAAGTTAGAGGATATGCTTTCAAGGCCGCCCACATTGAAGATTACCACTTCGGAGACTCTTATGCACATGGAGAAATTCACCCATGATGCATACAGAGAGGAATATTCAGAGGATAAGGACTTCAAGTAGGTGTATCACTAATTTTTATTGTCAGAGTCATGTGCACGATGGAAACAACAACATTGACTACAATCTCCAGGATGGGTTACTCTATAGGATGGATAAGCTATGTTTTCCTAAAGGTGAGTGATTGCAACTTATTAGAGAGGCTCACACCTCCAAGTTTGTAGGGCACTTTAGTGTAAGAAGATTGTGGCTAACTTGCAGAGGTATGTGTATTGGCCCAAGATGCAAGAGTAGGTAACTAGGTTCATAATAGGATACATGCTTTGTTTCCAATAAGCCTAGAAATAGGAAATATGGTCTATATCATCCCTTACATGTACCTTCTTGTCCTTGGGAAAGCATTTCCATAGACTTTGTGGGAGGTTTACTAACAACTAGGAAGGGACATGACTACCTATTTGTGGTAGTTGACAGGTTCATCAAGATGTGTGTTCTGATGCCCTATAAAAAGACCATCAATGGGAAAGAAGAAACAAACTTGTTCTTTGGATAGGTCTAGGTGCACTTTGTGGTACTAACTTGCATCATTTTAGACAAGGATACAAGATTTCTCAATACATTCTAGACTACATTATGGGAGAAGATGGACACAAAATTGAAGAGATCTACAACATTCCATCCACAGACAGAAGGGTAGACATAAGCAGTCAACAAGACTTTGGTGCAACTTTTGAGGGGATAGAACTAGAAGCATCCGAAGACCTAGGATGAAAACTTAGTATATATAAAACATTATTACAACAGAGTAGTCAACACTTCTATAGGAAATTCACCATTTGAGACTTGTTTTGGATATTTTTCACCTTCACCTTTGGATATTTCATATGGGAAATAAGGAGGAGTGAGGGAAGATCTTATAGGAGATGCTTTTTGGGTTGAAAATTTTATAGAGAAGATCAAGAAGATCCATATATAGGTACAAGAAAGACTGCAAAAGTCATAGGAGAAGTATAAGGCTAGGCATGATCAACACAGGATAGAGAAGTCATTCAAGGTGTGAGACAGAGTATGGTTATAGCTAAACAAGGAGAGGTTTCAGGGGCCTGGTAGGAAAATCAAGGCTCTGAGGTATGGTCCCTTTGAGATACTGAAAAAGGTGGTTGATAATGCATATCGACTCATTTTACCACCATATATGTGCATTTACTCAATTGTGAGTGTAGAGAATTTGAAACTCTATGAGCCTTCCATTCTAGATCAAGAACAGAAACATGTCCTACCTTCTGTGGAGGATTTGGAACTAGATGCTCAGGTAAAGTTGACAGAAGATACAATTTTGCAGAAGAGGTCCAGAATATAAGACAAGGGCATCATGACCTTTAGAAAATTGGATTGAAGGGACAACTTCCAAGCAAAGCTAAATGGTACACCAGAGAGAAGGTGGAGGAAAATTTTCCTCACCTCATTCAATAGAATATTTTTGGCACCAAAAGGCCCCCAAAATGGGGAGGTGTGATTTGGATTGGATCATTATATACTTTTTCATCCATCTCAATCCATTTGGAGTGGAAAAAGTGGAGGAATCAACTCATGGGATTGTTTTTACTAGCGGGACCCAGTTTGGGAAAACACGGTCTAAAACCTTCCAGGAGCATTTTGAGACATCAAATGACGTTTTTGTGGGTAAAAATTTGTTACTTTATTGCAGTACCATTTCCTTCTATTCTACACACAGAGATCTTTCCAATGGCACAAGAAGTGCATCAAGCAGTGTCTGTATGTAAAAGTTATGCCACTCAAAACTTCACCTTCTCGTTTTCACACCTATAGTTCTTGAGGATGTCGCATCAGCTTCCATTATTCATGGAAAAGGGGCTAGCCACTTGATTATGATGTACAATACTCTAGAAGTTTCTATAAAAGAGTCCATATTGTAACTCTAGTCAAGAGTTGATGCAGTCAAAATTAACCACTAGTAGGTTATCAGGTTGTGTTATAATCAGGCCACTAGGAGGAAGAGGCATTCCATTCTTTTGAGAGAATTTTGTTCCATAGCTAATAAAATATAGCCAGGAGATTCAGGAGGTAGATCACACGGAAAGGATTTTTTCACTGTAGCAGCCCACAGGCCACAGGAATTACTCCTTTGTACCTAAAACCATATTTCCAAACAGAGAAAGAGAGTGAAGTGACCTCACCTTCCTACTGGGTTTTCTCCCGAAAGTGTTTCCCATACAGCATACCTTGTGTCTTATGTGTGTGCGTGAGATTATTTTATCATTCTCTACTTTTTTGGATAATTTACATGTGCATGCATGCACTAATTAAAGTTAAATCTACAGATCTTAAAGTTTAATAAAATAATAATACCGTAGAATCTCATATTTTTAATATAATATTATCAGATATATTGTGACAAACTGTCTAGTGGAATATCCACAACATTTTACGAATCATCTTAGTGTTTATATACATTGGGTTTGTATTATTCTCTTGGGTTTATAATCCCTTGGGTTTATTATAACCTAGGATTTATAATATCGATCATGATCAATCATGATAAATCATGGTCAATCATGGTCAACTATGGTAAACCATGTTTTATAAAATCAATCATTGTTAGCCATGATCAATCATGGTTAACCATGGTCCAACGTCACATTATGACAAAGAGTCTCAATATGAAAATCAACCATGGTCAACCATGATCCAATGTGGCATTGTGACAAAGATTCTCTTAATATGAAAATCAATCATGGTCAAGCATAGTCAAGCATGGTCCATTGTCACATTGTGACAAGGATTATCTCAATATGAAAATCAACTATGCTCAACCATGTTTATCATAGGGTTTATAATATTTATCTTACGGTTTATATACCTTGGGTTTATAATATTAATCCCTTGGGTTTAATATTATTCAATTGGGTTCATAATCCCTTGGGTTTATTAATCTAAGGGCTCATATTCCTAGGGTTTAATATTATTCCCTTGGGTTTTTAGTATTAATACCTTATGTTAATTATTCCATTGGGTTTATAATGTCAATTATGGTCAACCATGATCAATCACAGTCAACCATGTTTTATAAAATCAATCATGGTCAACTATGGTCCAACTTCACATTGTGACAAAGATTGTGTCAATATGAAAATTAGCAATGGTCAACCATGATCCAACATCAGATTGTGACAAAGATTGTGTCGATATGAAAATCAATCATGGTCAACCATGGTCCAATGTCGCATAGTGACTAGGATTATCTCAATATGAAAATCAACCCTGGTCAACAATGTTTATTTTAGAGTTTATAATATTTATCAAAAGATTTATATACCTTGGGTTTATAATTAATCCCTTGGTTTTAATATTATTCCTTTGGGTTCATAATCCCTTAGGGTTTTAGTATTAATCCCTTGGGTTTATTATTCCCTTGGGTTTTTAATCCCTATGGTGTATATCAACCACATTTATTAATCCCTTTGGTTTTTATCCTTTGGGTTTATAATATTAATCCCATTGGTTTCTTAATTCCATGAGTTTATAATATTAATAATCCATTGGGTTTATAATTCCTTGAGTTTATAATATTAATCCCTTTGGTTTAATATTATTCCAATGGGTTTATAATATTAATCCTTGATATGTACAATAACATATTAGATATTATAATTTAAGAGTTTTTTTATATTAATCTTAGGTCTGATATATAAATCTTAGGGCTTGCAATATTAATATTAGGGTTTAATATTAATTTCCTAGGTCTATAATCCCTTGGATTTATAATATTAATCTTAGGATTTATATTGTTAGGGTTTAATATTAATCCTAGGGTTTGTTTATAGTCCCTTGGGTTTATTGTAACAACCCTGGTTTAAAATCCATGTAAAAAGTATAAGACCACAGTTGATGGGACACGTATTCTAAGGTAAATGTTAGGAAAGACATCCTATGGGGTGTTCATTTGGTTTATTATGGCTAAGGAAATTGGAAAAGGAAATGGCTAAGGCTTTGGAAAGGAAAAATGGTATTTTTGGCACATTTATTTATGAAAATAATGGAAATTAGAAGAAAAGGGAGGTGAAAGGTCACAGGTTGCATGTGAGGAGGAAATTGAAGGAAAATAATGGAAAATGGAGAAAATAGAGGCCTCATTAATAAAAAGGCCTCTGAGGATCAGTTAGTAACCTTTGAGCTCTCTCATTATTCTCTCTCTCTCTCTCTCCTGGACGCACAGAGTTTTATCGGATCACTTGGGCATTGGATCAAGAAAGGAAAAGAAGGTAAGAGGAAATGAAGATCAAGCAAGGAAAAGCAAGATCAAGCAACTACATCATGATTCTTTGTAGTTATTGATTTTCATGTGTATTTTCCTTGC
The DNA here is from genome assembly GCA_000404065.3 of Pinus taeda. Classification (NCBI taxonomy): domain Eukaryota; kingdom Viridiplantae; phylum Streptophyta; class Pinopsida; order Pinales; family Pinaceae; genus Pinus; species Pinus taeda. Next base: position 160,650 of record APFE031469975.1, read on the forward strand.
TATATTTGGTATGTAGGGTATTTCATGTGATTATTTTCTATCATGGCATGGTTCAGCCTAGCCTTGCCATTTCCTGATAGCCTTGATGAGATGGGTTCTCATACTTCGCTTGAGCTAGATTAGCGGATGGATTCGAAGCTGAGTGGGGTGGATCTCCGAAATGAAAAACACATGGCCTAGTGGTCCCTAAACCGGACTGTGCATCACGATAAAGCCACTATCCTAGTAACCCTTGAGCCAGATTGCGGGTTGCAGTAAAGCTAGGATTGTGTGCCTCGGTGGGCCTACGAATCCTTGTCGGTGAATGGCGAGATATATGGTAAAGCCAAGAAGTGGATGTCTCTCTGTTGGGCCTAGTAGTTCAAGAATGGGATGTATGGTAAAGCATGGAGAGTGGATCTCAGTGTAAGGCCTAGTGATCCCTCGATCAAATTGTGGATTATAGTAAAGCTTGAGAGACTAGGAGGCACTCAAATTCCTCACACTATAAGTGGAGAACTCTGGTAGCATCCATGCTTGTTTGGTCATTTTCTGTTGATTATGAGTACCACATGCATGCTTCAAATATGGCATGGGGGTGATTGGCTAAAGAGAGATTTGGCTTAGCCAATCTATGGTTGGGTGGCACATGGTAGTCCCATCCCCGGTTGGTTTCTATATTCATTAAAGAGAAATCCATTCCCTTGGTTTTTCATGTGTAAATGTAGTGGTTTATATGTGGATTCTATGGTTGATGTATTTATGGTATTTCTATTGTTACTATGTTGGTTATGTATATGTTTTATGCCAATATTTATGTATGGATCTCATCATATTTTTACTTGTAAATGAATGGACAATGTATCTATGACCTAATAGATGATAATGCAGCAAATGACATGAGGGAACAATGGTTCTTAGCAATCCTTAGATAATTATGAGATCCCTATGCTTAAATATGTTGTTTACACTTGTAGATTACATGTTTGTGATATGTTTGATGAAATGTTTGGCATGGCTAGTAGGGGTCTGGTTAAGGGCTTATTCAACTAATTTATTTTGCATCATTGTTTCCATGTTATTTCACTACTTTGAATATGTCATTCTATTCAGGGCAACGACCTAGGCTTTACACCTAAAAAGGTGGCACAAATCTCAAGGACACAGTCATAGAACTAGACAAAACGGTCCCTAGACACTAGTTTGCAAGCCTGTGAGAGCATCCAAAGGTCCCTAGATGCTAGCATGCCCATAGCATGAGAGTTTCCAGAGGTCAAGTGACAAAAAACTCTAGTGGGACCCAGGGGCAAGCTGCCTGAAGTGTTGGCGTGGTTCTCAGGGATCCTAAAGCTGATGAGGAAGTTTTGTATGTTGTCTTTCCATCGATTCCATTTCCTTAAGGTCACATAGGAGGTTGAATCCAATCAAAGTAGCCTCTCATCACATGTTTACCCTAGTCGACCGATTACTTGGGTAGATGTGGGAGGAGGGTGTCACAGAGTGGTATTAGAGCATGGTTCACCCCTCAGACTAGATGTGTTGTGTGTTGGTCATGCTTGTAGTCCATGTTCTTGTTGAAGTTGCATGATGTTGATCATGGTTGTAGTGATGTATCCATGTGAAGGGGGCATTTTTGTGGGATGTTTCGTCATGAGTGTATGGTTGTATATGCATTTGTTATTCATGTTAGTGTCTATATGCTATTATGCATGCATTGTTATGGTTATGGTTATGCATGTATAATAGGTTAGACATGCATTGTGAAGTCATTGTATGCAATTAGGTCATCATGATGCTATTGGTATGTTATGATGCTAATTTGTTGGTGGAGACAAATTAGGAGATGCATATCATTAAAGTGAATTTGCAACAATGGACTTCGGGGTAAGAGTAGATCATCATACAGGTTTGTATGGCATGCATGCAGGTATGTAGGCTAAGGATTGTTATATCCATTATGGTTATGGGTATGCCTTAATTATATTGATGTTATGGTTACATGCATGATAGATGCTAGTTGATTAGTGTAGTCATATGCACATGTGTCTGATAGTCATGAATGATAGTAATCTGTGGTGGTATTCATTGCTATTATTGTTTTACATTAGATAACTTGACGATTATGTTATATGTTGTTGATGAGTATGTTATAGGTTAACTTTTTTTTGTTATTTGATAGTTAGTTTGATGATTAGGTTATATGTTGTTTATGAGCATAATATATAACTTGTTGTTGTTATATGCTAGTAACTTGACGATTAGGGTTATTGCATTAATATCTTGATGTTATATGTATCATACTAAGTTGGATTAGTCTATGCGAATGGTTAGAGTTATGACATTCAGGTATGGGTTGATATGTTGTGATAATATGTCATACTAATCTAAACTCACTTTATGATAAATGTTTATGAGGTTTTGATGTAGACATGTTAGCTAGTGACTATTATGGATATCATGACCTTATTTGTGGTTGAGTTGATATGTTTTGAAGTTATATCGTATTAATCTGGATTGATTGTGAAGACAAGATTGCCTCCCCTGAGATACATTAAGTTATGAACTTGCTTATATCATCTACTTTGTGCTTGACTATTTGATTATGACATATATTTTGTGTTTGACTCTTTGGTGTCTATTATGTCATCTAGTTGATTTATTTAACATGATATGTTTGCAGATTGGTTGAATGTTAGATGAACTTCATAATATGAGTATGTGTTCCAATGATCTTGTTTTAAGATGATTTTACTAACACATATGTTTTGAGGCAGTTGATATGTACTTGAGTGTAGTAGGTGACAGTTGTAGCATTATGTCTAATGACTATGAGTTGACTATGGATTATGACATGATTATTAGTCTTGTTAAAAGTTGATTTCAAATTGATAAATATGATTGTCTTGATATTTGGAACATGTGGTTGACACATGCAAACAATGTAGGGAACATGCTTAGTATTAGCATGAAAAGATAATAGTTGATGTGTTTATACTAACAGTTGGGTGATGTGACAATGCATAGTAACACTCAATTGCAACAAGGAAAAGGTCAAAGAAAGGAGTTGGGAAAGAATTCTTGGATATGTTTGGAAACCCCAATTCCAAATGAATGAGTGTTTTGCATACAAGAACTATTTTTAACCTGGATTTCATCTGACATTATGTGGGTATATGCTATATTCATGGACATGTATTTGATAGTTATAATAACTAGCTTCTATTTATAGCTAGATCTGTCAAGGAAATTGGAGTCCCTTGAGACATTGTGTGGATGTGTTCAGTGAAAGCAATGTGCTTGTCAAAACAAGGTGAGGTAACTAATGTATCGTTATGTTTATTTATGTGCTAACAATTATGTGTTTACTGTAGTGTGATGTAGGGAGTTGCATGGTAAGAGAGGTTGCCATGAAATCTTACAGAAGGCTTGGGTTAAACTTTCTTTGGGAACCATGGGATTGAGTAACATTGTTTGTTGTTAGTCTTGTGCTTTTGGTCCTTGGTGATTTGTTGAGATTGATTGTGGTTTTGTTTATGACTAGTCAAGGCCTTGCCACTTTGTTGCAGTGTCGTATTGTTATTTATTTTCACGGTTTTCTTCTTGTTTGTTTCATGTCTTTCCTTTTATGTTTTGATTCTTATGAACTGGTTGGGATAGAGGAAATTTAATGGACCTCAGGGAGAGTTGTGTGGTACCCAACAAGTAATGTAAGACATGGATGAATCTTGGTGTATGGGTAAGTGTAGTGGAAGTGTAGGTTTTAACCCCATATAGAAATTGCTTGCATATTAATTCTAAAAAACAGAAAATAAACAATGGCGAGGGCATAAATCATAAAACAGATATACACATAGATTTTCCCCTGGATCCCAAAATTGGGACTACCAGATTGATTTTTCATTATACTCCTTTCAATGTTACAATACATATATATATATACATGCTAAAGCATCCATAAACCCCAATCCATTAACCTTGGATTAGAACATAACCATAGTTCCCTTGATTAGATCTACAAAAGATCATAGACAAAAAACCGTCATGCCTAAAACCATAGGCAGGTCCGCCCACCTAATATAGGTCATGGAAAGAATATAACACACACCCAACATTCTCCCACTCATTGTTTTCTTTCCAGAGTGGGCCACAAGAAATCTTAGTCATTGGTCCAGCTCTGCAATGCCCATTGTTTTTCTACACCAAGAGAACTTCTCAGTGCTCACAAACTTTGTCAATGCATTTGTAGTATTCTTCAAAGTGTCCACCTTTACCAGCAACACCTTTTTATCTTCAACCATGTCCTTCACAAAGTGATACTAAACATCAATGTGCTTTGTCTTTTAATGATAAGTAGGGTTATTCGCTAATAAAATTCAACTTTTACTGTCGCAATCTATCCTTATAGCTCGTTGTACTAACCCCATACTTGAACACAATCTCTGCAACCAAACTGCTTCCTTTCTTGTATGAGTGGTTGCTATGTACTCTGCCTCGAAAGTGCCACTACAGACTGCCTCTTACTCATCCAACTGACTGCACCTCCAAACAGGTTAAACACATGCCCACTTGTAGATCTTCTTTGATCCAGATCTCCATTCCAGTCTACATCAACAAAGCCACGAATGTCAAAAAATCTGTCTACTCCTAGTCTTCCTTGATAACACAACCTATAATCACTAGTGCCACATAAATACATGAAAACTCGCTTCAATTCTCTCTAATGCTCCTTTCCTAGTTTTGACATAAAACTTCTCAATACTCCCACTACATGTGCAATGACTAGTCTACTACAGACCATTGCATACATCAGACTACCAACTGCACCTGCATATGGAACACGGGACATGTCCTCTTCCTCTTCTTTTGTCTTGGGACATTGTTCAATAGATAACTTTACCCCTACATGAATAGGAACCTTCACCAATTTACTATATTACATATTAAACCTCCACAGTATTGTCTCGACATAATTCCTTTGGTTCACGATCACCAAATAATTTAAAATACACACAGTGATCTTCTTTGCTTCTAGTGAAGCCAAGTCCCTATATAAATGTATCAAATTTTTGATACCACATCCTTGGTGACTGTTTTAACCCATACAAAGACTTTTTTAACTTGCATACTAGTTATTCCTTACCCTTCACCGCAAAGCCTTCAGAATGCTTCATGTACATCTCTTCTTCCAGATCCCCATGAAGAAATGTTGTCTTCACATCCATCTGGTCTACCTAAAAATCAAAAGCAGCAACAACAAATAAAAGTAATCTAATAGAAGCTACCTTGGCAACATGAGAAAAAATATCACTAAAATCAATTCCTGACACTCGAAAATAGCCTTTTTCTACCAACTGAGCTTTGTATTTCTCCACCTTGCCTTCTGCATTCATCTTCTTCTTAAACACCCATTTGTTTCTAATGGGTTTCCTTCTAGCCGATAACTCCACTAGATCCCAAGCCTAATTTTTGTGCAAAGATGTCATTTCATCAGCCATGGCCTCTTTCCATAGTTTGCCATCCTCTGAATCTATTGCTTCCCTCACAGTTCTGGGATCATCATCAGTAATAGATAAAGAAAATTTGAATAGAAAGCAAATGGACTATACCTTTCTGGCTGCCTTCTTCTTCGAACTGATCTTCTCACAGCTGGAGTTTGTGGCTCTTCATATTCCAATTCCTCTTCTGTTGTAGAGTCTGATTTTTCCTCCTTTAGCTCAAACTCTATCTTCTCAAGTTCCTTTGGTAGGACTTCATGTTTAATAACATATTTCACCTCTCTAAACACCACATCTTGGTTGTACACAACCTTCCTTGTTTTTGGGTTCTAGATTTTATAACCTTTTAAAGCATCCTTATACCCAATAAAGATGCACCTTTCTTATTTACTATCCAACTTTGTTCTTTTCTCCTTTGGAACATGTACATATGCATCACATCCAAAAACCCTTAGATGTGAAAGAGAAGGTTTCTTACTAGTCCATACCTCTTATGGAGTCTTATCCTCCAACACTAATGAAGATGATATGTTGACTAAGTAACATGCAGTCTCCATCACCTCTGCCCAGAATTCTTGTCCTAACCCAACACCACTAAGCATGCTTCTTTCCTTTTCCATCAATGTCATGTTTATTCTTTCTGCAACTCCATTTTTCTGAGGTGTGTATAGAGTAGTCTTCTTCCATGCTATACCACAATTCTTACAGAACTTTTCAAATTCCTTCTTGCAAAACTCTCCACCGTTATCTATCCTCAACACCTTTATCTTCTTCTCTTTCTAGTTTTCCACCAGAGCCTTAAATTCTTTAAACCTATCAAAGACTTTAGATTTCTTCCTAAGGAAATATATCCATGTATTCCTTGGGAATCCATCTATAAATGATACATAGTACATAGACTTACCGAGTGATCGAACCGACATAGTTCCAAACACATCCATATGCACAAGCTCTAATATTTGTTTCACCCTCTTAGCACTAGAGGGGAAACTTACCCGATTTTGCTTCCCATATACACAATTTTCATAGAAAACAAAATCCAGAGAGCAATTAGACATACCTTCTACCATACCATTACCATGAAGTATTCGAAGGCCCTTCTCTCCAATATGTCCAAGCCTTTAATGCCATAGCATGGTATTTTCTCCAAAGACCACTAAATTTTCTTGATCGACTTTCAGGAACCACAAAACTGTTACACCCATCAATAACATTGTTACCCTAAAGCTTGTATAGAGTTTCGATCTGAACTCCTTACATCAATACCAGTGCTCAACGAACCATCTTAGAAGTATCTTTCTCGAACAATGTTTTTACACCTACATTATCTAGCTTGCTTATAGAAATCAGATTTTTGGCCAATGCAAGAAGATGCAGAACACCTAAAAGTGTTCTAATCCTTCCATCTTGCAAATTCAACTTGAATTTTTTGTGACCAACGATTCTATCCTTCCTATCATCCCCTAAGAAGACATCACCACCATCATATTTCTCATACTCGCAGAACCACTCCCTATGGGGAGTGAAGTGAAAGGATGCACCTAAGTCAATCAACCATTCCTAATGATCTACATGTGTACTTGAAGAAGAAGCCAAGTACACATCCGCACCTCATCTAAGGTGGTTTAGCCTCTCTGAAAGGAGCATCATTAGATCCCTTTCCTTTCTCAGGATCTTTAGATTTACAGTCCCTTTTGAAGTGCTCTTCTTTTCCGCATTTCTAGCACACCTTTACAGGTTTTCCTAGATATTTAGATCTCCCTCTAGATTTAGATCTCCCACTCGAGGACTTATTTTTGTTTCTGATCTGGAGTTGTCCTCATACAGACAAGGCATCACCATTATGGCCCTCCATATTTTTCTTTCTCATCTCCTCCGACAACCAGGATGAGATTATTTCATCAAACTGCAAGGTAGTTGCATTGTTGCCTATTGAAACAACCAGACTATCCCATGAATCTAGTAGAGAACACAACAATTTGATGCACTTATCTTCATATGAAAATTTAATATCAATAGATAATAATTGGCTTACCAAAGTATTAAAGGTGTTTAGATGCTCTGTCACCGAGTCTCAATCTTTCATCCTCGGGTTATCCAACTTTTTCCATAGGAACAACTTATTCACCAAAGAATTAGATTGGTACAAAGTCCCTAACTTGTCCCACAAAGCCTTCACCAAAGATTCCTCTGATACATTCAACAATACTGAATCTGAGACACACAATTATATTGTTCTCTTTGCCTTCTGATCCAACTTCACCTAGTCTTCAGCTGAAATTTCCATTGTTTTAGTACTCGGATCTACCATGATCCATTGATCTTTATCCACTAGCATATCCTCCATCTTGAGTTTCCACAACTCAAAACTTTGACCATTAAAGTTCTCGATCTCTATCTTTCCACTGCTCACCATATTCTTTCACCACAAGAATCGATTCCACAGACCTCCCACTGAACAGGGTCTACCACAGGCCCGAGCAAAACCCCTCAGCAGCAAAGGCATCCCCTTGAAGCCAGAACAGCTTTAATACAAAATGTAGGTTTTAATTCCATACGGAAATTACCTGCATATTAATTCTAAAAAGCATAAAATAAAAAATGGCGAGACCATAAAACATAAAACATATATACACAGAGATTTCCCCTAGATCCCAAAACCAGGACTACCAGATTGATTTTTCATTATATTCCTTTCAATGTTACAATACATATATATACATGTCAAAGCATCCATAAACCCCAATCCATTAAGCTTGGATTAGAACATAATCATAGTTCCCTTGACTAGATCTACAAATACCATGGACAGAAAACCATCATGCCCAAAACCATGTGCGAAATTTGTGCACAAAACCATAGGTAGGTCTGCCTACCTAATATAGGGTCCAAAAGAAAAAATCTTGGGGTGCTTTCTCAGATCTTGTGTAGGGGGGCTACCGCCTCCGTTGTGACCCCCCCACACATGGGGTAGTCGTGGAAAGAATATAACACACACCCAACAGGAAGGTAAGACTATGACAGTTGGTTGGAATGGTTGGGTCCATTGTGGTAAATGGACAACAACAGTACAATCATGAGCAAGGTAATCAAGAAAGGTAAGGTGAATGGCTTTAAGGCATCATATGCCTTGGCTATGTTGGGAACTGTTCTTCTCGATGTTGTGCATGTGTTGCACACATAAAGGGAGTTATCTTAACCTTGACCTTATGATATCTAATAATTATGTTGTGATCATGATTAGGCCGATGTGTATATGTGTATACATGTATGTATGCATGCATGCATGCCATGTCTAATAGGGTCATCATTGATCATGATTATTAATGCTAATATTTATATGTATGTGTATGTATGTATGTATATATGTATGTCTTTGTCTGACATATTGTTTAATTCTAATATTTGTATGTATATATGTGTATGTATGTATGTTGTTGTCTGGCAAGGTCGTTAGGAATCATTCTTGTGGAGGAATGATTGCTTACACAGGTTAATGACATGAAGAGGTTCCTGGTTTATGAGGAATCAAGTGGAAGAGTACTCATGAAAATATACAAGGTCAATAGCATGTGGTTATGAGTTGATATTATGTGATTATACTATGTCTATGTTTATGTTATCAACAAGCCAATGCTGAGGGATATATCAATGAAATGAAAGCAATGTGGTCTGCGACATGCTAAGATCAACATGGATGGAGGAAATAAAATGGAAGCAAGGTTGCTTGGTAGAGACAATGTGGTTTTGGGTGTGTGGTACTACTATTGTGCATATGTTGTACATGTTATACATGTTGCATCTGTGATATTGTGTGCATGTAGTGTTGTGCATGTATAATGTGTGTACATGTTGTTTATGCAATGGTTATGTACAAGATGGTACAAATAGTGTTATATGAATGTTGCATATGTTGTGTGAGGTATAGATGGTGATATGTACATGTTGTATATGTAGTGCTATGTATGTATGGTGATTGTGTGCATGTTGTACATATGGTGTCATGTGCATGATTGTATAAGTGGTGTTGTGAGTATGTGGTGTCGTGTACGTGTTTTACATATGGTGTTGTGTGCAGTTGGTGCTATGTAAATGTCATGCTTATGGTGTTGTGTACATGTCGTGCATGTGGTGTTGTGTATGTTTAGTGTTGTGTACACATTGTACAGGTGGTACGATGTACATGTGGCATTGTGTACATGTTGTGTAGGTGGTTTCATGTACATGTGATGCTTTTTACACATTGTGCAGGTGATGTTGTGTATGGGCGATACTGTGTACATGTTGTACATGTGGTACTGGTGTTCATGTGGTATTATGTGCATGTCGTACATGTTATGTTGTGTACATGCAGTACTACGTATGTGCATTGTGTAGTCATGGTATCGTGACATGTGTATTCGTTGTGTTGTACTTTGTGTATTGTGTTGTACACTAGGTGTAGGTGTATGTATGTATTGTGTTGTGTTGTACACCGGTATAGGTGTATGTATGTGTTTTGTTGTACACTGGGTGTAGGTGTATGCATTGTATGTCAGGTATAGGTGCATGTATTACATGGTGTTGTATGTTGTGTGTGGTTGTATATGTGTGATGCACACTATATGTATATGCACATAGTTGAGGAGAAGGCATTGGTTGTTTTTGAAGTGTGGAAACCGATCTGGAGTGCGTACAGAATAAAGACAAAGGTAGAAGCTAAGGATTGATTGAAGGATAAGTATCAACATTTTATTTTAGTTTTATTATGCATGTGAGTTATGATTTTGATCTATGATGGTTGTGGTTTGAGCTAACCTAATACGATATATTTATATGTGATGATTTGGTCAAAGATGTTATTTTGACTTGTTGTTATGGGAAGTAAATAGGATTGCAAGTGTACCGTATTGACGAGCTACCAATGAGGTATGATGTGAATTTATTTCAATTTATTTTAAATATAATGGAAGTTATGTGCTTGGTACAGGAAGCACAAAAATGCTTGGTTGGGTGGTTGAAATCGACTGCAAGATTAGTAGCAACAATAAAATGAATTGGAAAATGTAGCAATATGTTGGTAAAGCACTTCAGGAGTAGGGCCATTGTGGGACACTGGTACCCAATAGTGTCCATTGATTTCCATGAGCATGCTATGACCTATATGATGGTTTGAGTCAGGTATATGCCTTAGTTTGAATTTTTTTATGCAAGGAAGCCTTACCAAGGGATGGATTTCCCAGGATAGGGGATGTCAGGGAACTTGGAAGGTGAGTGATTGCATGCAAGGGGGTGACCAGATTGCTCGAGGGACTATGTAGCAAAGAAGGGAAGGTCATGGATATATTTGTTTTGGTCATTAACGTTGGGAGTGTGCCTTGGAACAATGAGCCAATAACTATTCATTGAGAGGACAAATACTGCAAGATTGTAGCATTGGACATTAGATGCAGCTTTGACTTTGACAATGGATTCTGGAATTCCTGGGAAGGAGGTGAATCCTAGTACTACTTTGAGGGTGGAGGTGTGAGCCTTTAGATTCCCTTGTTGATGGATACGAGCATCATATCCTTTTATTTGTTGGTTGAGAAAACGTGTATATGTTTGTATTATTGTAAATATTGTATCAAGATGGATTTATAAAGCTCCATAGACAGTATAGTTATTTGTTGGGTGAAGCAAATGTGTACGTGTGTATATGTGGTTATTGTTGTAAATACTATAATGTGATGTGTTATAAAGCTCCAGTAAATGATATTTTTGTCATGTTTCAATAGTGGTCATTGTACATATTGGAATGAGCTATGTTATAAAGCTCCATGGGAAATATGTTTTGTTTTCAACATTCTTGTTGGCTATAGGTGTCACTGAATACCGAGGATGGTGTTCCCCTAAGGGGGAGGGTTTTGTAACAACCTTGGTTAAAAATCCATGTAAAATATATAAGACCATGGTTGATGGGACACGTATTCCAAGATAAATGTTGGGAAAGACATCCTAGGGGGTGTTAATTTGGTTTATTATAGCTAAGAAAATTGGCAATGGCAATGGTTAAGGCTTTGGAAAGGAAAAATGGAATTTTTGGCACATTTATTTATGAAAATAATGGAAATTAGGAGAAAAGGGAGGTGAAAGGTCACAGGTTGCATGTGAGGAGGAAATTGAAGGAAAATAATGGAAAATGAATAAAATAGAGGCCTCATTAATAAAAAGGCTTTTGAGGATCAGTTCGTAACCTTTTTTCAGTTAAATTTTGGAGCTTTCTCATTATTTATCTCTCTCTCTCTCTTGGACACACAAATTTTTCTTGGAGAACTTGGGCATTGGATCAAGAAAGGAAAAGAAGGCAAGAGGAAGCAAAGATCAAGCAAGGAAAAGCAAGATCAAAGAACTACAATAGGACTCTTTGCAGGTATCAATTTGTATGTGTATTTTCCTTGCTAGATTTGGCATGTAGTGTATTGCATGTGGTTTTTTTGTCATGGCATGGGTTTTTCCAGGTGTGACAATGTTTTCAACCTAGCCTTTCCATTTCCTAATAGCCTTGATGAGATGGGTTCTCATACTTCAGTTGAGCTAGATTGGCAGATGGATTCGAAGCTGAGTGGGGTGGATCTCTGAAATGACAAACACATGGCCTAGTGGTCCCTGAACCGGAATGTGGATCATGGTAAAGCCACTAGCCTAGTAACCCCTGAGCCAGACTGTGGGTTATGGTAAAGCCAAGATTTTGTGCCTAAGTGGGCCCAAGAATCCTTGCCGGTGAATGGCGAGATATATGATAAAGCCAAGAAGTGGATTGCTCTCCATTGGGCCTAGTAGTCCCGGGATGGGATGTACGATAAAGCTTGGAGAGTGGGTCTCGGTGTAGGGCCTAGTGATCCCTAGATCAAAATATGGATTATGGTAAAGACTAAGAGACTAGGAGGCACTCAAATTCCTCATGATGTAGGTGGATAACTCCATAACATCCATGCTTGTTTGGTTATTTTCGATTGGTTATGAGTCCCACATTCATGCTTAGAATATGGCACGGGGGTGATTGGCTAAAGAGAGATTTGGCTCAGCCAATCTATGGTTGGGTGGAATGTGGTAGTCCCATCCCTGGTTGGTTTCTATATTCATTAATTAGAAATTCATTCCCTTGATTTTTCATGTGTAAATGGATTGGTTTATATGTGGATTCTACGGCTAATATATTTATGGTATTTATGTTCTTACTATGTTGGTTATGTATATGTTTTATGACAACAACTATGTATGGCTCTCATCATGTTTTTACTTGTAAATGAATAGACAATGTATCTATGACCTAATAGATGATAATGCAGAAAATGACATGAGGGAACAATGGCTCTTAGCAGTCCTCAGATAATTATGAGATCCCTATGCTTAAATATGTTGTTTACACCTGTAGATTACATGTTTGTGATATGTTTGACGAAATGCCTGTCATGGCTAGTAGGGGCCTAGTTAAGGGCTTGTTCAACTAATTTCTTTTGCATTTTTGTTTCCCTATTATTTTACTACTTTGAAGATGTCATTCCATTATGGGCAATGACCTTAGCTCTGGGCTTGAAAAAGTGGCTCAAATCCTAGGGATGGTGGCACAGAATTGGACAAAATGGTCCCTAGGTGTTGGATTGCAGGCATGTGAGAGCATCCAAAGGTTCCTGGACCCTGGCATGCCCATAACATGAGAGCGTCCAGAGGTCAAGTGATCAAAAATTTCAGTGGGACCCAGGGGCAAGTTGCCTAAAGTATTGGCATGGTTCTTAGGGGTCTTGTAGCTGATGAGGAAGTTATATATGTCATGTTTCCATCGATTCCATTTCCTTAAGGTCACATAGGAGGTTAAATCCAATCACATTAACCTCTTGTCACATGTTTATCCCGATTGGTCAGTTACTTGGGTAGATGTAGGAGGAGGGTGTTACATTGATAATATTAATCCCTCAAGTATCTAATATGAAAAATCCACTGCATTTATTAATACTTAGGGAGCTTATAATATTATTAATCTGTTGTGTTTATAATATTAATAATCCCTTGGGTTTATAATATTAATCCTTGATATGTTTAATAACATATTATAGTTTTTAATTTTAGAGTTTTTAATATTAATCTTAGGTTAGATATATTAATCTTAGGGTTTGCAATATATATATTTTAAAATAGAACAAGTAGTTTTTTCATTAGATAAACTGGAAAAGGGCCAGGTCCCATACAATCTTGGAGAGAAAGCTCTTAGGAATGTTCATCATTTTAACCTAAAGAAGGACCCTAATGCTACTAGCATTATTTGCAAATGAGCTTTGAACATAGCCTATACTATAGACTTTCCAAAAAACTCCACCATATTCTATAGACCGACAAAACATATATTTAACTTAAAAGAAAACTTCTACCTGCTGCTACCATGATCGATTTCTCCTAAGGCTTCGTCTACATTTGTAACTAGTTCTTCAACACCGCCAACCCAAGGTTGCAAGTCCCAAACAATAACGTTTGCACACCTTCTGCATGAGGGACATAGTTGTCCCAAAATTCGAATACTTATTTCAACACCTAACTGTTGCAGTCTCAACTTTGACTTCAATGTTCTCCACTTTGTGACCCAGACTCATCACGTTTGTACAGAGACTCTCCATAGTTTTCTGCAATAATTTTATGTCATTGCCAAGATAAAAAAATTGGGCATGTAGAATCGCCATGTTCTCATTGATTTCTTTTACAATTTCCTTTATGACATGCTTGCAGAAGTTATCATTACCCGACCCAACTCCTCCACCACTTCCATTGCCGGTAGGTGCCATTTTCTTAGCGATTTTACTCCGAACTAACAAGATCCTGAGATTAACCATCTGTACCAGCTGTTATAAATAACCGCCTCATTCATTTCGACATTCATTCTTATCTTATATTTCATTAATATGAATCGATTATGCATCATGGCATAACAACCACCCGCCATCTCCTCCAACGCTGAAACAAGCCTAGAGCGAATTGCGATGGTACCTACCCAGTGCACGAATAGAACTATATTAAATCTCTAGGTAAATAACCGAGGACACATCACCCACCTATCACATATCATGGCCTTTGAACTACAACTGTCACACCTGTTCCATAACTTCCTACCGACCACCCCTGCTCCCAACGCACTGTAGAAGTCCATCAGGGAGCTAACCTTAATAACTATCAGATTGATGTGCTGTAGACCCGTACCCCAACTGTACTGCAATTGTATGAAATATTTATATCGAATCAAGCGATGTGACATATTCTAATGGAGTGGTTAATGTGTAAGGAGCCTTGCTCTAAAGCCACCCCGGCATTGGCTTGTGCGTCCACCACATGGTTGTTTGCCCGCAACACATGGAACATTTTAACATTTTCAAACTTTTTTAATAGATAATTTATCCTAATAATGATTGGGGAGGATTCAGATTTGAGGAGGTTCTCATTCTCGGAGAGCTTCAAGCATTTTTGGATTACCGTCATAGAATCACCAATGATAATCAAGTTCCTGATACCATTAAGATGTTGATGTTCAGACCCTGCCAAAGGGAAAGAGCTTCTGCTTGATTGTTCATGGTGGACTCCAGTCCCCATGCGAACTTTATTTATGTCTTTTCTTTGAGGTTTACTATTACCCCTCTCGCTCCAACCTCCCTAATTAGGGTTTGCAATATTAATCTTAGGGTTTAAATTTTAATTTCTTAGGTTTATAATCTCCTAGGTTTATAATATTAATCTCATGGGTTTAAAATTATTCCCTTGAATTTATAATATTACTCCCAAATATTTATAGTATAAATCTCTTGGGTTAAATATTATTTAATATATAAATTATATTAAGTTTTAAATAATATTTATTAATACATAATTTATTAATACTTTTATTATTAAATTTATAATATAATATTTATTATTACATCGTATAATATTGAATTTGATAATATGATTTATTATATAACATACATTTTAATGTATTTTTTATAATTTATATTACTCTTTACTCTTCAAAATTCTGGTTTCTCTTTATATAACATAAAAACTCCAAACAAATTTTTTTTTATGTTTATTTATTTAATTAATTTGGAAAAAGTATATGAACATTATATAATAAGGTAAAACTAATAGCTTAACCATCTTTAAGAACTTATGAAATACTTTAGTTGGTCAATCACCTTTCTTCATAGTCCATCACCTTCCTTCAAATTCATGTAAGAGATTTTCTAGCTTAACCATCTTTGAGAACTTATGAAATACTCTAGTTGGTCAATCACCTTTCTTCATAGTCCATCACCTTCCTTCAAATTCATGTAAGAGATTTTCTACTCATTGAAGCTGGACCAAAAGCCTGACCGCATTGTTTCTCTATCTATTTTGATAAAATTTTACTCATCTTTAAAAAAATTATTCAAATCTTCTTAATTTTTTATTTTTTATTTATTACACAATTATCTTAGTTATCTTATTCATGGAAGCAAAAACAACTTTCTTATAAAGTTCAATCTTATTCTCAATTAACTAATCCACCAAATTTTCATAACTAAACGAGGATATTATAAATTCCCCAACAATCACGCTCAGATTTAAAAGGAATTTCCAACCAAAATTTGAAACTTTCCACTCTGATTATCTGCTCCATTGATAATCAGTTGAGACAGTATGAGTTAACTTTGAGAACTGCCCTTTCATCGGTGCATGAACCACAATTTAAATATTTATGCACAGTGGGATGGACCAAACATGTAATACTGGGGCTATAACCATTAACACTGGAGAGAGAGGGAAAGCGTGGTCTTCTAATTATGGCAAGCACTGCATGATCCGGAGGGCCATGCAACTGTGAAATCGCCACGAGTCATTTACAGCCAACACATGGCAGTAACGACCTCAGAAACAAACACCCAGTGTCTTCAAACGAATCCAATCTTTTCTCTTTCCCTACCCCACACTCTTTTTGTTACCCTACTCTGCAGGGAGGCTTGCACGCCCACCCAAATTGCCTCCAACCCAGATTCCAATGAGCTTGAGCTTGTAGTTCTTCCTTGAGGTCTCGAGTTCGACTTTTTCCTCACAAAAACTGTTACAGAAGAAGAGCTAGGGTTTTGGCAGGTATGGCTAGGGTTTTGGCAGCAGGGATCGTGTGGAGGCGCATGGTGGTGGTGCTGATGTTGTATTCTGTTATTGCTGCCACAGCTTGTATGGCCGGACGCTTTTCCCCTTCTCTTGGTGGAGTGCTCTCGCAGGAATTTGATAATCCTGTGAATAAAATTGGGGGCATGGAGGTCGATGATCTGTCTCTGGATCAGCAACAGCAGGTGATGGATCTCTCTTCTGTCATGGGTACAGCAGCTGGATCAAGAGTACTTTTAGCAGATCCTTATTCCTTGACATAGAAAGATTCAAAGCCCTTCGAATGGTAATACTGGATTCCAGAATTTCCATTCTCCTCTGCCTAAATTGATGAGACTGACTGATGGTGTGTGATTTCTTTACAGAGCCTTGTCCTTTTTGTCTGATGGTGACTGATGGTGTTTGATTTCTTTACAGAGCCTTGCCCTTTTTTTTGTTGTAGTTGCAGGTCAGCTACTAGCCAGTGGCCTGCATTTGCTTGGATTCATCAATGCTTGCTAATGTATTCATCATGGATATAAATTAGGTCTAGGATGGCTAAAGTATATGGACTGCATGTTTTCAGTGAAAAGAGTCATACAATAAATATATTTAGTACCTGATTCGGACAATAATTTATGCAAATTGCGCTCGCCATTTGTTCTAATGATGTGTAAAGTGATTAGTTGACAGTCTCATATCAGAAACTTCAGAATTGTTATATTGAATGAATCACATAAGAAACAAGAAACTGTTCGTTGGCACTAAATACCATGACCATACACAGATAAGGTCTCTGTTTTCAAAATCTATGGCGAGGTCATAATATAATATTCTTATTCTGGTATCTTTTTCCATGTTAATTGTGACTCACCCTGCCATTTGGAATGAGTCTAGGAGTTAACTGTGAATAAAATATTCTTATTCTGGTATCTTTTTCCATGTTAATTGTGACTCAACCTGCCATTTGGAATGAGATTAGGAGTTAAATTGAATCTATAACCATGAATAATTAAACCTGACTATAGTGACTCAACCTGCCATTTGGAATGAGTTTAGGAGTTAAATTGAATCTATAACCATGAATAATTAAACCTGACTATAACCAAACAAGGCTAAGGTAGCAATGAATAAGGAAATAGCAGTGGATAAGAAAAATTAAACAAGGTTAAGGAAGATAGCAATGGGTAAAAGAACCAAACCAGGCTAAGGAAGGTAGCAATGAATAAGAAAAATTAAACAAGGTTAAGGAAGATAGCAATGGGTAAAAAGAGCTAACTATCATCTTCTTCACCATTCAAATTAAATTTAAATAACCATTTTCCTTAACTTTTCTTTTAACTCCTAATAACAATGATAATAATAACTTTTACTCTCGACTAATCAAACCTAATAAACCTTTCTTATATGGCCTAACAACAACTAATTAACCACCTTCCTTAACCTCTCTCTTAAGCCCTAACAACTGACAATAATAATTTTTTTACCGTGTAAAAGGGCACTTAACTTTTGAACCCTGTACAAAAGGAATTTGCACTTAACTTTTGTACGCGAAGGTTACCATTCATTTACACTGATCATTAGGTTACTGCTTTTCTATTTAAGCATGGATTACCATTACTCTGAATCGTTCGTTCCCTGGATGAGAATACTGTTACTTTTACTTTTGTACCTAGTATATATCGTTCTTTAGATGATAACACTAATATTTCAATAGTGTGATTTATAACCATAATTACTTCTGTAGCTGTGGATCTGGTGTGAAAGAATGCTTATTAAATAATTAATTTAAAATTTTAAAATATAACTCAATTTAGTTTAGTAGGGGTAAATTTAGTAGGGTAGATGTTTAACATTTAACTTAATGATGTAGGCTTAAATATCAATTAAATCAGTATAGAAAATTTAACTTAATGATGGGTAGATTTAAATATCAATTAAATTAGCATAGATTTATCTTTAAGTGTGGGTAAATGTTAAGGGTAAATGTTTAACACTTAACAAATTTAAGCTAATGATGTGTAGGTTTAAATGTCAATTAAACCAATATAGATCCATTTTAAATAGGGATCCAATAGATCCCAGAGGCATCCAATTTCTTCATTGTTTATGAGTCGATATAATTTAAATGTTCTGTATAGTTATTTAATTTTTTTTACTGGGTTGATTGGGTTGTAGAATGAGCTTCTCGGCTCAAAATTAATAAAAAGTTAAAACTAATATACATCATGGTGGAAATTAATAATGGTTGATAGACAAATAATCCTAGTCTTGCTTTGACAATAACTAATAAATTGAGATGCAAAGTGGATAAGTAAACTAGCAACTGCTCTAAAAGGTGCAAAGGGATAAGTAAACTAGTAATTGCCCTAAAAGGTGCGAAGGGATGAGGATAGGACTGCAAATTGGAAAAATTGTACTTTGATTTTAAATAGTAATTGTTACATTAAATATAGGTTTTAGGTTTTGATGTGAATATACTAGTTATACAGTTAAAAGGTTTGTCATGGAATATACAAAGCATAATCTCACCACGACCCTTCAGAGTATCATATAGTTGATGGTGCATGTTAAAAGCTTTGTCATGGAATATACAGTGCATAATCTCACCACAACCCTTCAAAGTATCATATAGTTGATGGTGCATGTTAATAATGCAATCTACCATTTTTTCCAATTTAACAATCCAATTGTAATAAAGATAAGATTCATGCATTAGATTCAATATTTTTAATATGCAGAATAGGTTAAGAAGTGAAACTTCTACCTTTGACATGCTAGAGGAAATGTAGATATCAAACACTTGCTTGTCCTTGAGAATGGTTGACACAATCAAAGCACCAAACGTGAAAGAACATCATTCAAATTATTTAAAATATATTAAAGAAAAGATCATTGTAATGATAAAGTGCTCACTTAAAGAAACTAATCTGAGGGTTGGATATTCAAGAGTGGTGATATTCGAGCACATGACAAGTTCAGATAGTTTATGTCAGTTGAGACATACAATATTCTTACAAATAAAACTTATCCCTGAAAACATAGTGGTTTTGAAGTTAGTTATCTTTATGATTCTAAGAACACACACAATCTCCCCATACAACCCCATATCCTTTGCATAACTCTGAGTAGTAAAGCATTCACCACCATCTCCTACAAACAAACAAACAAAGTATGCATTTGCATCAAGGATTCCACTGCAAAATCGTTGAATCAAATAAGTGAAAGGTCTTGATTTGTTGCACAATTTAAAGAAATCTCCAGTACAAATAACATATGGATGGATTAGCTAACTTGATAAGCATTGTCAAAAAATGGGAGTAGAGCTTTTGATCTTATTACTTGTTGAATTCCTTCCCATTGGTGTTGTGTAGGATCCACGGAAGTGGGATTATGCGCACATGCATGAAGGAGAATTGTAGCTCCAATTGGAGCTGCTTGTAGATCTTCAAGCATACATGTTCAGAGTACAGTAAGGAAAAACTAAAATATTGTCTACCAAGCAAACTTGTGCAATCATTTGATGCACATACACAAGATACATGCACACTTCCTGCTCCCAATACTCCTGAAAATTGAGAGACACAGAACACATTCATAATTGTTTAGATACCAAATTGATATATTATGTGTTCAAATATAAACCCACTAAAAAGAGAGATTTTCCTATGGAAGCAATATATTCCCTTTGCTTTTGTCTTGGGCAGAAGTGAACAATGGGTAATTTTATGTGAGAACCTTTCGCTTAATAAATTACTCAACTCGCCTAAACACTCAACATCAACAAAAACCCTTGTGGTGGTGTGTCTAATGTAGTTATCCCTCAGGGGGTAACACTGCTAATAAGACCAGTGAGATTAAAGGGAGTAGACGTTGAAAGAGTACCAAACAGAAGTATGGCATCTGAAGAAAGAGGTTTCTTAGATTGATCTTGTACTTCTTGATCATCCTATTTAGTTTTCTTGGGTTAAGATTTCTTTCTTTGTTTTTCCTTTTTTTGTTTATGTGATTATCATTTCTATCTTTATCATCATCATTTCCTCCTCATGGAAGATGTCTTCTACCACTAGTGGCTGATAATCCTTTCCGCAAATCCAAATCAAAAGGTAGATTTGGAGGAGGATAAGAATATTTATTCTCATCACTAATAACATTATCTTGAGAATCTATCATTTTTTTCTTATTGCCTTTGTTAATAGCAGTGATGAATCGTGATCATCCCTTCCTGAATAAGTATTGACTTGTGTAAAGTTAAAAGTAGTGTGCAAATTTTTTTCTTGTTTGTACCAAGGCCTAAACCTCTAGGACATTGTGTAATGTTGTAAGGTCTCTATGGGCCATCCTCATTTTTTTTAATTCCTCCAACCCTTTGTACTTGATTTGAATATCATATCATAGCTAGGACCATAGAGTTGTTTATTTTCTAATTCATTAGTAATTAATAACTAAATTTTAGCCTGAACCTTTTTTTGCTCTTCATTATTACTCATTAAATGTAATGAAACTACCCCATACTATGGATGTGACTTATCATATAGTTCCTAAAAAAAATCATCAACAAAAACATCCACAAAATCCGAGTTACCATTTGCAAATACTTCCTCATCAACCACCTAGTGATCTCTTCCGTGGGAATTCCATTCCTACACATTCTAGCTTTCTTCCTTTAATTTCTCAGTTTTATCAATGGGCAAAGTCGACAATTCAACTTTAAGGTTTGGAATGGAATCCCTAGGTCTTCTAGAAAACACTAAATATTGAGGAAAAATTGGCTCTTGTAATGGGAAAATCTCCTTGTCTAGTTCATTGTTTGTGGTTGGGATTAATTTGTCTTTCTGAAGTTTAGAAATTTTATTTGGATTTTGAGCAAGGACAAGAACTCTTGCACTAAGTTGTTCCCTACCTGAACATTCTAGAACCTAGTTTCCAATGGCGTCTCATATTTCCCATCAAGGGCTGGACCAACACATGCATGTAGCTGTGTTTTGAGTTGGAGAAGGCCACATTGCTAAAACAATGCTCCTTGGCCCACCATTGGATGATCAAGTTCCATAAGTCCCATGGTTCATTTTAGACATGACCAAACCACCTAGAAAAATAGAGATGGGAGCCACCAATTGTTGATGAACTTCCGTAGATGGTTGGGTGGTTCAATCCCAAATATTATGACCTAGATCCTGCAACTACAACATATTGTGTTTCATTTTAATGATGATTTTGCTTATTGTTGGTGTGCGTTCCAAGGCAAACAATAGTTTTTGTATAGTTTTCTAGAGCTTGGCCCTATGCCATTTATTTTTACTATTACAACTCGAACTTGATTGGGAATTTGAAATTTTAATGCCCTACATTTGTTTTTGGTTTTGAGTTTCCCAAGAAATTTATTTATGCCTCTTTAACATCCATAGCGGTGACCTTTTATTTTTGCCACTTTTTTTTTACAGTTCTACCTGTAGATATTGTTATATTAATTGGAATAAAAGATGCAATTTTATTTAAACAAAAAAAAGGAGTGAGAGTTAGAAGAGAGAGGAAGTGTATTGTGCATTTCCTCTGTAAGGTGTTTCAATGTTGGTAATAAATTTTTTATGTCCATGTTGACCTAGGAATTAGTGTATGTCGTGAGATGCAGAATGAATGAAAGGAAGCATATCAGAAATTAGTAGACATTTTTTTGGAAGGTTTTACACTATCAAACTTGTCCCAAAATTTACAAAGAAAACCATGTGCGGTGATCTCCTAACAATAACTTTAAGTCCAGGGGCCCATCGTTTCTCATCCAAAATCATTCCCTTTGCCCATGTTCATAGTTGTACCTTCAATTCATGCAACCCCACAACTCTTGACAACTCTACTTCCAACAATGACATCTTTCTCTTGGACTTCTCACATGCTTCTCTGGATTTCACTTTCTTTTTTCATCAAGATGAACTTGCAACAATAATTTCAGCTTTTGATTGCTAGGACCTTGAGACAAATGACTTAATGGAGTCATGTCTTCCTGTAGATAGATGTTCATATTCAAGTTTATGTTTTCTGAAAGCATCGAATACACAGTAAACTAAAATCTTAATAATATGATATCCAAATACAAATAATGATAAATACATTATCCTTGGCATTGATATCACCATGATACTGGAGTAAGGCCTTAACTATTGAGAAGTCTTCTACTCGGAGGGAATGCCAAACTGCCAAATCCAATGGGGTCATCCCATTCTGCAAATTTCATTTATAAAGCAATTAGCTATATATGGATATAATGCAAACTTGACATATTTTAATAGTTAACTTCATAAAGAGAGAGAGATCATTTTGTTCAAAAAATTGGTGGTTGGAATTTGACAATAGAAAGCCACAAGTTAAATCCCCACCAAATCATCGCTTTCATGGATGTAACAAGTCATAATGCCAATAACAGGATGTTTCATGTCCTTCTACAATAAAGGTAAAAAAAAAAGTGACATGTTTTGTCACAATCTCATTCTAGAGAGTAAAGATATATTGTTATTTCTCTTTTAACTCATCACTATAAGTGCAGTATGCACTTATGCACAATAAAAGTAAAATAAAGATGGTAATCTTCTTAATTTCAATAATAAAGGGAGATCACTAAGGTCCATTTCACACAAGCCAATGAGTAATATCAATTTTAAATAGATTTTTTTTCATTTCGCATAGAAATTTGTAAATCCGCTATGTTAAGAATAAAGGAAATCGATTTTGACTAACATATGCAAAAGAATTTGTGAGGTTGTTCTATTAACAATAAAGTCAACAAAGTTTGACTAACTTCTGTAGAAATTAATACGTTGTTAAAGTACCGTTGACATGATCACAATACCAGGAATGAAAACCTAGATATTGAACAAAAAATTGACTAAAAATGAGTTTGTTTTAGCCTACAATTTGTGTTCGTGGACAAGGTTTACAACTTCTTGGACATGTTGCAAATGGTTGAACCAAGTTTTACTGAAAACCTCAATATCATCTAAGTAAACATCAAAAAAATTACCAAGAGGTGAGAGGAATATATCCTCAATGGTCCACATGAAAGAAGCAGGAGCATTGGTAAGGTTGAAAGGTATAACAAGCCACATATAAGGTTGAAAATTGTCTTCAATGTTTTCTTCTATACCTGTATAGGCTTCCATTTGAATTTGGTAGTAGTTGGAAGCTAACTCTAGCTTAGTGAAAGCACTTGGCTCCCTTGAGTAGTGATCATCAATTCAATGCAGAGGGTAGCAATTTTGAACAATGATCTTGTCGAGGGTCATGTAATCTATACCAAACTACCACTCTTGTTTCTTCTTGATTTCTTTTTCTTGGGTATCTGTTATCATGCAAATTTGCACCAATAGACCTACCATATAATTATAGAGAATATGGTCCTGTCACCATGAGATACGTCACTATTCAAATTGGTGTTTTTCCAGCCTCAGGGGGTGTCCCTAGGGGTTATGTTCTCTCATATGACTAAAAGATATTCATAACTACTTCGATTGATCAACACACAAAGGCTCATTCTTGAAATTCCTAAAAGTAAATAAAGAGCACAGGTCAAATCTTAGTAAAAATCAAGTGATTGAGATCATATTTTTAAACTGATTACAACAGTCAATGAAAACAGATGAGATGAGTAGAACATGTTCCTTAACTGTATAAGAATTCAAAATAAGTACATTATGATTAAATATAATCATAACAATGCAACCTATTAAACTACTATACAACCAAGAGGTTCCAAGATTTAGAGACTAGACATGGTCAAATCAAATTAATATGTTAATCAACAGACATGATTACATTAGAGGGACAAAACATGAAAAACAACCATAAGTCTAGTAGCATGCAGTGGTGGAAGCAGTTTGTGAAATTTCAAAGGTGGAAAGATGACGAAGACCCACGTGATGTGTTTTCTCATAGAGTATTTTTTATCCCTCACTGCACTTTCAATACAACATTTATAGAATCCCAACACCATCGAATATCAATTCAACATAACTGCATATGGAAAAATTAAAAAAACATGCTAAAATTGATGCACTCCAAAGGGTTGCCAACTGTGTTGACTTTCTTGTTTGGAGGAGTTTTTTGGCAAAAACACTATTGTTTATGTCAACTTCCAAGAATAAAACAACCTAAAATACTCCACTTCAGTACTAGTGTTTATTTCTTCTTCTCTTATTCATTTTTTTTTAAAAAGTGACCCTCAGTGCTGAGCCCATTGACAATGTTGCTTAACTGATTAATGATTCTTGTCATAATCACTAGAAAGAACTACCACTGCTAACCCCTTGCATTGTTGAAGTCGGGAGTGGAATGTGCTACTTTAAGGTCTCTTCCTAAAATAATCTTGAACAACCCACTGCTTTCCAACTCGAAGAGTGATTTCTCTTCAATTAGTGTGATGTCTCTATGTGGTTATTCCAACAAATTTCCAAAAATATTTACATCTCTACAACAACAACCACTAAAACTCTTAGTCTCAGTCATAAGAACTACTCATTTCCATTTTTAATCAAGAAATATGTTGAAAGCATACCATAAAATGAGCCATTTCTATTATGCATTGTGAGTCTTTAACTTGTAGCTGGGTGTTTACCAACCTCATCTACACAAAACTTGCAACAATGATTGCACAAATGGAATATTTATGGTGATCTAGTTGTTGTTTCAATCATTCCACAAACATGAATTTCCTTTTTTATTTCAATTAATAAGGTCGTATGTGAACCAATTGATGGACAAAAGACTTCTAGTCAAGTAAAAATGTATATCCAGAAACAGAACTCAAAAACAACAATTAGCTAGGCTTCTAAACCCCCATAAACACCCGATAAATATATAACACAATTAGCTAGGATTCTAAACCCCCATAAGCACCCAATAAATATATAACACAAATTACCTGTGTGCTGATGGAGATCTTGATAAAGGACAAATGTCGTTTTTAGAGAATAGGACAGATGCCATCCCAATAGCAAAAGGGTAGACAATGGTTGGCCTGGCCATTTTCAAGAAGGAGACACGTAACAGTGTCATAAATTTTGGTGGGTAGTAAAAGTCTACACATTTACAATTTTACTTTTACACAATAAATAATGGTGGGAAGTAACTCTGCAACTATATTCTTTAGATCTTATTCATATCCATTTTTTATGCAAATACTTGCTTAAATTTTGGTGGGAAGTAATTGATGGTAGATATGTTATTTACTTGAGTATAAGTTATTTTCAAGTATTTTATTTGTGGATGGTTTTCCTACAAAGCATAAGGATAAAAATCACTACAAAAATATCTAAAAATCATGCATGAATATTGCAACCATACCCATAAATTATGGCATAAAATATGTAACCAATTCTCCACATGGAATTATATTGTGAAAATGTTGCAATAAGACCTTCAAGTTATGGTAAATGTTTTTCTAATAATATTGGCACTGGAAGACAAACTTCGAAATGTCAAGATGCAAAAAAATGACACTATTATGTAGTATCTCTCCAAGTTTACACAAGTTCAAGATGAGCTTGGAGGGGTTGGGGTGAATGTAGAAGAAAATTACCTACGGAGCCTAACTCTTCTAGGCCTTCCAAAATCCTAGCACAACTACCGGGATTCTATCAATGGAAGGGAAAAAATACCAAATAGGGAAAGGTTGTGGTCTGATTTGGTTCAAGAAGAGATCAAGAGAAATAACAAAGATGGAACATCATCCAAAGTTGAGGATGAAGAGAATTTTGCATTGGTTGGAAAGGGGAAGAAGGGCAAAGGGAAGAAGGCCCAGGGCAAACCCGAATCCCTCAAAAACAATGGCAAGTAGAAATACTTGAGCAAGATAAAATGATTCCACTGCCATGACTACGGGCACTATGCAACAAAATTTCTGCATAAGAACTCTAACAAGAAGCCTTCAGGAAGAGAAACAGTTGAAGCACTCACTTCACAATTCAAATTAGACTTCACCGTAATAACATGCACGGTCAACACTGTTATGGGGAGTGTGTGGTATCTTGATTCTGATGCCTCATTCAATATGACAGGGGGCTAGGAGTTTTTCAATAGCTTGGAGAAGAAGGATCTCCCATTGCATATCGAATTAGGGGATGATGGGAGGTATAATGCTATAGGAGTTGGCTTTGTCACCTTTGAGAGGGAGAAAGCCTCTCCTCTTTGCCTCAAAGATGTTATGTTTGTACCTAGGCTGAAGAAGAGCCTAATCTCTGTAGCACTATTGGAGGATCATGGCTATGATGTTATTTTTAGTAAAGGGAAAGCCTTTCTAAGACACATAGCTGCTGGGAAAGTGAAGCAGATTGGAGTTTGAGTCAAGAACCTATATAAACTTGAGGTGGGAGACTGTGTTGCATTAACTAGTAAGGAAGGAAAAGTGCAGAGTCGAGATGTTGGAGAATTTTAGCACAAGAAATTGGGTCATCTACACCATGGTGCCTTAAAAATCATGCAGCAAATTACCACCAGTATCCCTAAAGGCTCCCTTGACCAGTGGGATGTCTGCAAGGGTTGCGCATTGGGGAAATTTGTTAAATCCACCTTCAATGGTCATGATATCAGACCAGATGCAATCATGAAGCAAGTCCATGATGATGTTTGTGGACCCTTTTCTACAACCTCCACTACAAAACATAACTACTATGTTATTTTTATTGATGATTTCTCTAAAAAATGTTGGATATTATTCATGCAGAAGAATGATGAATTTTTCTCAAAGTTTGTTGAATTCAAGGCATTGGTTGAGAAGGAGACTGGGAAGAAGGTGAAGGCTCCCAGGAGCGATAATGGAGGTGAATTTGTTTCGCATGCCTTCAAGGATTTATGTTTGAAAGAAGATATTCAAAGAGAGCTGATAGCACCCCATAACCCACAACAAAATGAGGTAGCTAAGAGGAAGAAAAAGAGCATAGTGGGAGAAGTAAGGGACATGTTGCATGATCAGGGGTTTCCATTACATCTATGTGAAGAAGCATGCATCACAACAGTCTACTTGCAGAACCAATGTCCTCATAGAATACTTGGTATGATCATTCTAGAGGAAGCTTTCTCTGGGAGAAAGACTAATGTGTCTCATTTAAGAAGTCTTGGAGCTTTATTTTATTGTCATGTATCTAAGGATTCGAGGAAGAAACTTGATCCTAGATCCTACAACAAATTTGGTATTTTTTGTAGGATACACCAAAACTCTACACAATTGCCAAGTGTACTTTCCTTCACTAAGGATGATAGTTGTGAGGAGAGATTTCAAGTTTGATGAGGAGAAGGCTATGAAATGTTCTCTGGAATGAGAGCTAAGTATCCCACCAAATCAGGAGCTTCTACCTCCAAAGGAGGAGCCTCAGGATGAGCTTTAGGATGTTGTGGAGTAGCCACATGCACAGGAGTAGAAATGAGGTAAACTGGAGGCACCCACTTAACCAGAATATTCCAGAGAGGGGAGAAAGAGAAACATAGAAGTTGATAAATTGTTAAAGGATGCAAAGGAGAATGTGGAAGTCCTTGCATCATAGTGCAGGACGAGGAGATCACTTGATAGGTACACTAAGTACATGGATCTCATGATAGAGCTCATTGAGACAAAGCCTTCCTCATTTGAGGAAGAAATTTCTCAACTTGTTTGGGTTGATGACACGGTGGAAGAATATGAATCCATCATGAAGAATAGTTTATGGGAGGTTGCGCCAAGACTAGAATGGAAATCAATATTTGATTTGAGATGGATTTACAAAGTGAATCACGCAACTGATGGGAGCATCAATAATTTCAAGGCCATATTTGTGGCCAAAGGATTCTCTCAGGTAGAGGGAGTGGAATATGGGGAGAACTTTGTACCAGTTGAAAGATATTCGTAAATCAGATCCATTCTAACATTGGTTGCACAAATGGGGTGGAAAACCTACTAGATGGATGTGAAGACCACCTTTCTTAATGATGTTATTAAGGAGGAAATTTACATAGAGCAACCAAAAGGATTTGAGACATATGATCTAGAGTCCCATATGTGTAGACTCAAGAGAGCATTGTATGGTCTCAAACAGGCTCCCTGAGCATGGTACACTCAGAGAAACATCTATCTCAGTGGATTGGGCTTCACCAAAACTGAAGCAGATGCAGACCTCTATCACACTGTAGTAGATGGAAAGTTTCTTATTCTTGTTTTATATGTTGATGATTTAAGAAATGGGACTAATGCATTACTTCCTTGAGATAGAACTATGGCAAGGTGATGATGAATTGTTTGTGTCTCAAGGAAATTATGCCTCTCGAATACTCTAGAGATTTCACATGGAGAACTGTAAGCCAGTGGACGCACCTCTAGCTAAAAACTAGAGGAAGGAGAATGCCACTTCAAGTGAATAGGTTGATACTACCATTTACATGAAGCTTGTGGGGTCTTTGATGTATCTTGTGAAAACAAGACTCGACATGTGCTATGTAGTAAAATAACTAAGTCAAGCTATGGTGAGGCCTACCAAGCTATATTGGAAGGCAGCAAAGCATGTGTTACAGTACCTTAGTGGCACTATTGATTATGGATTATGCTACAGGAGGATAGAGGGAGTGAATCTCCAAGGCTTCACCAATGTAGATTGAGTAGGGAGTCAATCAAACATGAAAATTACTTCACGTGCCATCTTCAGTGTTGGGTACACAACTATTTCCTGGTACAACAGGAATTATAGGACTATGGCACTCAGCTTACTAGAGGTTGAATACATGGATGAAGGTTAAGAAACATGTGAGGCCATATGGATGAGGAAAATACTTGTGGGACTTTTCTGTCAGGAGACAAATCCGATAGTAATATATTGTGATATTCAGTGATTCATGATAGGTCCAAGCACATTGATATCCGATATCATCATTTGTGGGACTGTGTGCATAGGAGAATTATGTTGCTACAGTACATTCCAAATGAGGAGCAAGATGTTGACATCTTGACAAAGGCATTGTCAAGAGGTAAATTTAAATTCCACAGGTGCAGGATAGGGGTGGTGAAAAATCCCTTTCTTCCTGAGGGAGTATTGAAACAATATAGTAAGAAAGGCTCAATTTGACTTTAGCCTTAGTCAAATTGAGTAAATCAAATTTCCACATCAACAAGACAACTTGGAGGCAGTTAAATAGTGTAACATGGATCTTTTCACTTAGCTCAGTGAATTCTAGTTAGAGGGCTTGGAGTTCAATTATGCATGTGTGATTGCTAACTTTTAGTAATCTAATTCAATTATTTTTAGCTGTATTCAGTTAACAAAACTCTAACTATTGATAGAGTCATTTTAAGGTCAGTTGTGTAGTGGGTCAATAGTTTAAATCATAGATTTTTCAATTAACTGATTAATCAACCAAAAATGCTAGTGCATGCAAGGAATTCAAGTTCCCCAACTGAAGTGGAGATGACAAGGCAGCATAACAACAATCATAAACTAGTTTGAGTGTATAGGTGTTGCATGATGTCAGGTGATCCATCATTGGGAATTGTGTAATCAATTTGGACAAAATTCATATCTTTTAGGGGATAATTTCCTCAAGATTTGTCCAAGGAAATAAGAGGCTTGGCGAGAAAATAATTGGCTAAGTGTTGGCCATAGTTTCTCATTAAACAAAGAGAACAATTATTCTTTTGCAGGTTGAGCTTCGAACTAGAGCTATCAATTGTAATAGTTTCTCTATTCAACTGATTAATGCAAAGAGGCTTGAGAGGTTTTTCCTATTTGGGCTCCCCTAGAAATCATCATGTATTTGTGGTTTTGCTTGTTGCATATCTATGCATGTTGTTTGAAAATGTGATTTTCATTCTGCAGATGAGCAGAGTATAATTGTGTCTCTTGTTTTTCAATTTGAAATCTTGAGGAATTACAACTTCTATCAATTTTTTTACAGATTTCAATATCATTTGATGTTGTTTCGCAGAGATATAGGAAAGATGATATATGGTTTTTGATTAACGATATTACTTTTTTGTTATAACAAAAATCATCATTTACATTAAATAGTTAAAGTTGTAATAAGTAATTCTATAGATAACAAATTTGATTAATTCTGACAACATTTTTTAAATTGTTTTTAAAGTTATCATTCAATAATCATCATTTAGAAGTAAATAAATATTGCATAGATAGTGTAAATTGTTCACAAGATTATGATTTGATTGATAGTTATGAGAAAATAATTTAAGAATAGTTAAATTACTCAACATTTTTTGCATTGTTTCCATGGAAGTGTTAAAAGGAATTCGTTAAAATTATACAAAAGCATACAAAAATAGATATAAATGCATTTAGGAAAATAGTGGAGACTAAATCATGGTAATTAGACTGCTTGCATAGAAAAAGGGATTCTACAGGTAGATTT
The DNA here is from genome assembly GCA_000404065.3 of Pinus taeda. Taxonomy (NCBI): domain Eukaryota; kingdom Viridiplantae; phylum Streptophyta; class Pinopsida; order Pinales; family Pinaceae; genus Pinus; species Pinus taeda. The sequence continues at coordinate 191,603 of APFE031469975.1, forward strand.
TTTAGGGGTAGAACTATTCCAACCACTTGATCGCCCATTACTCCATCCATCCTTACTCGTAGTGCAGTAAGAGTCACACCATCTATAGGTGGAATTACCAGAGGAGAACACTCAGGTCAAGTTTTGGTTTCGCAAGATAAAGAGAAAGCTAAAGAAGAAGAAGAAGAAATCCACAAGAAGCAGTGATACTTTACTCCCATCAAAGTGAAAAAGAATTAACCAGTGCAACTAGAAATACCATACATTGACAACCATGTACAAGAAACTGAATATTATGGTTCATCAAAAGAGTTTGTGCAAATATGGTTGAACGTAAAAAACAAGAGATCATATTTATATTAGGAAGATGTAAACCAATCAAACAACCCCAAAGATATACAAATATTGTCTTAAAGGTGACTATAAAGGAAGAATTGCATAAATTACTAAATATGAACTTTATATACCCTACGTTTGATAGTTAATGGGTATCACCTTTAGTAATTTTTCCTTAAAAAAAGGTAAGTGGTGTGTTTACATAAACTACCGAGAATTGAATAAATCTACCTTAAAAGACCATTTCCTCTCCCATTCATAGATAAAGTTTTAGACACTTTAAGAGGGGATAAATATTTTCGTTTTCTTGGTGGTTTTAGTGGTTATAAACAAAATTAAATTGTACCAAAAGATCAAGGAAAAACCACATTTACATGTTGATGGGGAATGTATGCATACAAAGTATTACTTTTTTTGGTTATGCAATGCTCATGCTACTTTTTCAAAATGTTGTTTTGGGTATTTTCTTTGACTTGATTCATGATTATGCAGAAGTTTATATGGATGATTTTACAATTTATGATGATACTTTTAAGGAAGCATTAGAAATTATTGAAAAGATCTTGTTAGATGCCAAGAAACTAATATTTCATTAATTCATGAAAAATTCCATATGTTACTTACTAAAGGAATTGCTTTTGGCCATTGTATTTCATATGCAAAAATCAAAGTTGTTCTGAAAAAGATAGAAAATATCTCCTAACTTTTGGTACCTGTTGTACCTTAAGAAACCAATTTCCTCGCTGTGGAGAAATTGTGCTTAAGACATTAATGATTATTGTTTGTTATCACTTAATTTTCACTTTATTGTTTGTTGTATTCTTAATTGAAGGACCTGGAAAACTTGGTCTTTAACCCTTAATACATATGTGACCAGAAAATATCAGAATGCCATTTGTTGCTAGATATAAATGACGAATGAAGAAAGCTTGAAGGAGAAGTTTAAGATAATATGTTGCTTAACACAAAACCTATTATCCGTCACTTACAAGAATTATGAAAATGAGAACTAAATCATAAACAATATGCTGCTTGACACAGAAACTATTATCTCCAACCCTTGGAGAAGTTAAAGATAATATGCTTCCTTACACAGAAACTATTATCTATAACTTAGAAAGGAAGATGAAAACTTCAAGTATAGGAGCGCTCTTTTAAGGGATTTTAACTTTATCTACATTCGCAAATAAAGACCTACAGCTTCATTACTATACTTGAAAGAACAAAACAAAAGATGACACATGAAAGAGAAGTTACAAAATTATACTCAACAACTCATGGAAACTTCTGATTCTTTCAATAATCAACAACTATATCAGGAATATAGTAGCTTAGTCTCCAGGTGCTCCAAAATTCGAACCCCCCTTCTCTGTAAATTTTCCTCTTTTTATACATTGTGAAATAGTTTCTGATCTCTGAAACTGTCAAACTACTAAAACTATTTCTCTAACTATCTGAAGTAAAAACTATTGCATAATTTTACAGAGGGTAAAAAACACCTCAAAGAACATGAAATAACATGAAAATAACTGGATTTAGAAGAGAACAATAACTGTTGGCTTGCTCTATTAATCTGCTGTCGAGTTCTTCTATATATCCCTTAATGATGTTTAATTTGTTTTAGCCGTAATGAAATGTATTTTATTTGTGTAAACCTAGGCTTACATATGTATCGGGCATTTTGATTGGCCAAAATACAAAGAAAACATACCCAATTTCTTTCCTCTTCAGATTCGACTCTAACATTGATTTTCCTCTTTACATAGCAAAATCAATGCAAACCTTTGATTAATACGGAACTCAAAAATAATTAATCTTGCTTCATAAATCCGTCGGATCCACCCGTTCAGCGCTCCATTGACTTCGCATCGCAAATCGCAACCGGCCCTTTCAAATGTTATATCAATGTAAACCTTTACAATACGCGATAAGGTAGACGTGCCAAGATTTTAGAACATAATGCATATATTTTCGGGTCTGGCCATTCTCCACCATAGATTTCAACCCCATGATATGATGACTGATATCAATTTTGGGTGGGCTATTTGCACGAGAGTTACCCACCCAAAATGAGCAGTTTTTTTCTCTCCTTTGGTTCTACGAGTCAACCATTGAATGGAATTGGGCGCTTTCCTCTAAATACCATTTACCACTTTGCATCCGCCCGAAATCCCACTTATAGTTTTAAATCTTCCCTTCGTCTTGGTTAACGCCCAGACTTATTTGCGCCCGATGACCATAGATCTTTGACCATCGGCGGCGACGGCGCACCTTTGGATTTCTCTTCCACCAGTGCTTCTGGCTAATCTCCACCATTCATTAATTGATTCCAATTTACATTCTTAAGTCTGGATCATTCATTCCCTTCGACCTCATCCATTGATCTCCAAGATCCGATGGTTCCTGTGCATTCATTCTTCATTTGTCCACTCACTTTGACTTTGCGCCATTTATTCAATATTTTATGGTTCCTAGGCTTTAAAACATAATATATATGTGTTTCGAGTCCAAATATCGTGAATCACAATCGGCCAAAGATGAGGTGATATGTTATGACTACCCACTATGATTTGCGATTGATCCTTGGCTATACCGGGGTCGATTCTTTTATTCTTACTTATTCCTTTAGCGTTTTTCGATATACCATTATCACTTATTCCTCTTGCTTTTATCTATTTTTTAAAGTATTTTCAAGTGATTCTTGAATGAAAATTGAATACTACAGGTAACAAAAATGCATGTTACAACATCTGGCTCCACCTGGGCATAGTGCTTTTGTCACAGAAGCACCAAGAACCATAGATTAGTGCCTTGTCCTCGGGAATGGAGTCATACATTGCTTCACCAAATTTAACTGTGTGAAAATTTTATACAGTGAACCCACGCCGATATCTGCAGTGATAGGATGCTTTGCTTTGATAGAAAAATATTGAGGATCATAGATCAGTAGCCTTAATTGGGCATGGAGTCCAAAACCGTGAAAACCCTGAAATTTGACAAATTGAAATATGACATTCTTGAAGTTTGAAACCTCTACAAACCAGTTTCCAACTGGGATAGTCATCCTTATTTATACTCTAAAGTTAAACTAAAGAACTGCAACTAAAAACCAAATTCTCAACACCTGAGATTATTTATGTACAAATTCCTACATATGTACATGATTAATCTCCATTAGGTGAAGTCAATCTTCCAATGGTACCAGGTTAGCATCTTAGTGCCTGATCTAGAACCATTCTGCCAGTTAATTTTGAAAATACAATTCATCCTGAACAAAAAATAAATTATACATAAGGGCAGCTCACAACAAAATTTAGGAATATATCCACAAGGTAGGATGTGTAGACTGCTGATAAATTCCTCCCTGTAATCTGCCATAGGATCTTCAAAAGTATAAGAAAAAATATGGTCCCGATCAGCTCCAAAAAAGAAATTCTCTATGTATGAAGGTTTCTGCTTGATTAAACCTTCTGTTGTGATAATATGTTCAACAGAAAAATCAACAACATATTTAAGAAAATGACCTATGTCACTTTCATGTCTCCACTTTTCATCTCTAAGCTTTGATTGAAAATAATTTGTAATTCTAACTTCAGGAAGAAAAATAAAAATTTTCAAATTACTATACGACATATGATCAACTTAAATAGATTATTTACCTCTGATCTATGGGCATCATTATGTTCTTCAATGCATAGATATATAATCTCTTTATCAGCTTTCTTTTTACATAAGATATCCTCTTTTGCTATGATAGAAGGCTCAATATACTGTTGTCCAACATATCTCACTTGCTGGTTTCTTTCCTATGTTCAACACCCAATTGATGAACTTGAAGAACTTCATCCTATTCCTCATTTAAGCCATTTTTGTTATAGATAGGAGGACCATCAAATTTATCAAGATAAGATCTCTGGGGATTTATTTGCAACTTAATTATTTCTTCCTCTTCTTGAGTGCTAAGTAGAAATTCCCGATGCATGTTTGGACTTTCCTCTATCTGAATACTCTCTTGATCTGCTTGGAATTGGCTCAACCAATTCTCTACTTGGGATATTATTGAAGGATTCTTTGCATCATTTTGAGAAAATGATAGTTCTTTGATTTCAGAGACCTACTCATAATTAGTATAGCTATAACCTCTATGAATGCTTGATATATTATCAATAGGATCATTAATTTCTTCAACAGGATTATCATGAGCTTTTAAAGTTTATTTAGCATCATAATATTCACAACAACCTTCAAAAAGAAACTTATGTGGATAATAAATTCTACAAGAATAATTGAATATTGAATGGAAATATTTCAAAGATGAAATGCTTGAACGAGCCAGATACCTGAACCAAACCCTAGCTTCTAGGTCCAAAGAAAACAAAAAAACTTCATCTTCACATCTTCATGAATGATGCCCTGCTGCTCCATGCATTCATGAAACTCTTGGAGGTGCTGAGCTAGATCTTCATATTCCTTTCTACTGAATTTTGGAAGATACTCATTCTAGGCATAAAATCCAGGCATATCATGAGGATAGCCGGTGATCCTAGCAAAATCAAATGGATCAAATTTATGGAATAAAAATGTAGGGAGAGCCATTAAAACTCAGAAAAGAAAAATTTAAAGCGTAGTGGAGTCGCCAATTAATATTGTAAGTAAAAATCACAGGTGTGAATGTGTAACCAACTATTGAAACGTGTCACTCTCAAGAAGCAGCTTCAAGCTTAATAAACCTAGGGAAAAGTGTTCATAATAAATTGTTTTACAGGCTGAGCTTCTTGTGGAGTCACCTTTTATTGCTTTTATTCAAAATAACCAAGTATTTCCTCCTCACTGAACAACCAGAGGAAAATATTGAAAACCCAGGGAAAATTGTTCTTGTCTTCTCTCCCCAGCAACGACACCAATTAATGTTGTACCTTAAGAAACCAATTTCCTGGATGTGGAGAAATTGTGTTTAAGACAATAATGATTATTATTTGTTGTCACTTATTTGTCACTTTATTGTTTGTTGTATTCTTAAATGAAGGACCTAGAAAACTTGGTCTTTAACCCTTAATACATATGTGACCGGAAAATCTCAGAATGCCATTTGTTTTTTTTTTGTCTTTGAGGTTTCTGCGAGTTTCATGATTATTTAGAATGTCTTTTGGATACATCGCATTAGTTTTATTTATAATTGATGTTTTGAACCAGCAATGATGGTTCATCTTCAGTATGTGAAAGATGAACCACCATTGCTAGTTCGAAACGTCGATTATAAAGAAACCTGATGCGATGTATCCAAAAGATATTCTACATGCCATTTGTTGCTAGATATAAACGATGAATGAAGAAAGCTTGAAGGAGAAGTTTAAGATAATATGCTTCTTAACATAGAGCCTACTATGCATCACTTAGAAGAATTATGAAAATGAGAACTGAATCATAGACAATATGTTACTTAACACATAAACTATTATCTGCGACCCTTGGAGAAGTTAAAGATAATATGCTGCCTTACACAGAAAATATTATCTATAACTTAGAAAGGAAGATGAAAACTTCAAGTATAGGAGCGCTCTTTTAAGGGATTTTAACTTTATCTACATAAGCAAATTACCTGCAACTTCATTACTATACTTGAAAGAACAAAACATAAGATGACACATGACAAAGAAGTTACAAAGTTATACCCAACAATTCATGTAAACTTCTAATTCTTTCATTGATCAACAACTATATCAGGAATATAGTGGCTTAGTCTCTAGGTTCTCCAAAATTTGAACCCCCCTTCTCTGTAAATTTTCCTCTTTTTATACATTGTGAAACAGTTACTAATCTCTAAAACTGTCAAACTACTAAAACTGTTTCTCTAACTATCTGAAGTAAAAACTATTACAAAATTTTACAGAGGGTAAAAGACACCTCAAAGAACATGAAATAACAGGAAAATAACTGAATTTAGAAGAGAACGATAATTGTTGGCTTGCTCTATTAATCCGCTACTGAGTTCCTCTATATATGCCTTAATGATGTTTAATTCGTTTTAGTAATGAAATGTGTTTGACTTGTGTAAACCTTGGCTTACATATGTATCATGTGTTTTGATTGGCCAAAATACAAGGAAAACATACCCAATTTCCTTCCTCTTCAGATTCGTATCTAACACTAATTTTCCTCTTTACACAGCGAAATCAACATGAACCTTTGATTAATACGGAACTCAAAAGGAATTAATCTTGCTTCATAAATCCGTCGGATCTGCCTGTTTAGTGCTCCATTGACTTTGCATCGCAAATTGCAATTGGCCCTTTCAAATTTTATATTAATGTAAACCTTTACAATACGCGATAAGGCAAACGCGCCAAGAGTTTAAAACATAATGCATATATTTTTGGGTTCGGCCATTCTACATTGTAGATTTCAACCCCAAGATCCGACAGTTGATATCAATTTTGGGTGGGCTATTTGCACGAGAGTTACTCGCCTGAAATGAGCAGTTTTTCTCTCTCCTTTAGTGCTATGTGTCAACCATTGAATGGAATCGGGTGCTTTCCTCTAAATACCGTTTACCACTTTGCATCTACCTAAAATCCCGCTTATAGTTTTAAATCCGCCCTTCATCTTGGTTAACGCCCGAACTTGTTCACGTGCAATGACCGTAGATCTTTGACCATCGACAACGGCGATGCACCTTCGGATTTCTCTTCCACCAACGCTTTTGGCTAATTTCCACCGTTCATTCCTTGATTCCAATCTACATGATTAAGTCTAAATCGTTCATTCCCTTCGACCTCATCCATTGATCTCCAAGATCCAATGGTTCCTGTGCATTCATTCTTCATCTATCCACTCACTTTGACTTTGCACCATTTCTTCAGTATTTTGTGGTTCCAAGGCTTTAAAACATAATATATATGTGTTTCGGGTCCAACTATCGTGAATCGCAATCGGCCAAAGCTGAGGTGCTATGTTATAACTGCCCACTATGATTTGCGATTGCGAATTGATTGCATCGCTAACATATATATATATATATATATATATATATATATATATATATATATATTTATATATATATATATATATATATGTATATGTATATGTGTGTGTGTGTGTGTGTGTGTGTGTGTGTGTGTGTGTGTGTGTGTGTGTGTGTGTGTGTGTGTGTGTGTGTGTGTGTGTGTGTGTATTGGTTATGGTTGCATATAACCATTTATATTATGATTTGGTTTGATCCTTGGCTATACCAGGGCCGATTCTTTTATTCTTACTTGTTCCTTTAGCGATTTTCGATATACCATTATCACTTCTTCCTTTTGCTTTTATCTATTTTTTGAAGTATTTTCAAGTGATTCTTGAATGAAAAATGAATACTATAGGTAACAAAAATGCATGTTACAACAATACCAAAGACTCAAAATGATATAAGAATTTTCTTGGGTATGTAGGTTATTATAGATGATCTATAAAAAAACTTTACAAGCATAGTCTCACAATTATTCAATCTATTTTGTTAAAGATAGTAAATTATTTGGAATATTCTTTGTCAAATTGTTTTTGAAACATTAAAATAAAAATTCTTTGAAGCACATATTTTTAGAGGACCAAATTGGTCTCTTCATTTTCATATATCCATGGATGCCCCATATATAACCTTAGGAGAAAAATTGGGACAAAAGAAAAAACAAATCTCTTATCCCATTTATTTTTTTAAGTAAGAACCTAATACTTACTGAATTAAAGTATATTGTAACATAAAAAGAATTTCTTGTAGTAGTATGTGTTGTAAATAAATTTAGGCATTGCATTACTAGTTATGAAACTTTTATTAATATTGATTAACCTACTATCTGATATTTAATAAATAGATCAATTCCTAATGGTAAGGTAATTAGGTGGCTCTTTTATACAAGAATTCAATATCACCATTCTAGATAAATATGGAAACGAAAATATGGTTGCATATTTTCTTTCTAGGGTTCACAATGAAGGTGAAACAATTACTGTAGATGATAAATTTCATAATGAAACATTTATTTTCAATTTCTATTAAGTCTCCTTGGTTTGAATATGTTGTTAATTATTTGGCTATGGGAAAATTGCCTCACCGTCTCTCACCTAGAGAAAATAAGATCATTAGGTTGAGTGCCATATATTCTTGGATTGTAGGAGTGTCTTTTCAAAAGTGGGTTCTAGACTTTGTGGTACTAAGTGGGTAGAAGCTAAACCTCTTCTTTGAGCTACTAAACAATCATTTTTAGATTTTTTATTTTGAAGAAATATTTACTCATTTTGGTGTGCCAAGGGAAATCATAATAGATCAAAGTTCTCAATTCAGGTCAAACCTTATCCAAAATATTATGTAGTAGTACCAGATTATACATTGAAAATATTCCCATACCATCCACAAGTCAATGGGAAAGTGAAGTTAACAAACAAAGTTTTAGAAGCCATGCTTACCAAGACAATCCAACTCCATCATATAGATTGGGCAAATTGGCTTCTATAAGTGTTGTGGGAATGTAGGATCACCCAAAAGAATACAACTAGTTTTTCACAATATGAATTGGTATATGGTAAGCATGTATTGCTTCCTCTTTAATTCCAAATAAAGAATTTCAGAATAACAACAAGACTAGGCTTAAGCCTTTCAGAGGCCCAATAGAAAAGAATGGCATAGCTTAATGAGCTAGATGAAATATGAAATGAAGCTATTCAACATGGCATGCTTATTTAGCAGCAAATAATAAAATGGAATGACAAATTTTATCAAGAAGAATAAATTTCAATTAGGTAACTGGGTTTTTCTCTTTGATTCCAAGTTTAAAATATCTAAAGGAAATTTCGCCACCCATTGGCTAGGACCTTATCAAATCATATAAGTTTTTGATAATGGGTCAGTGAAGCTTAAAACTATTAATGAAGAAGGATAATATTTTATCAAAAGCCTTTAACTAAAGAAGCATTTGTTAACAAGTTGAATTGTAGTTTGTAAGTAAGAGGAATTTTCATCTTACTATCTAAAATATGATTTTTCTAATCTTCCAAAAAGAAAATAAAAAATAAAAATTATATAAAAAAAAACATATAATAATGTTCCATTGTGATAAACAATTCTTTGGCACAGTTTAGCATAAACTCTGCTTGAAAACCGTGTTTTTTGCAAGTGAAGATCAAAATAATTACAAAGTTTTTTTTAGTGCAAATTTGATCAATATTTTAGTTTTCAACGGTTAAAATTATGTAAAATAAATATTACACAGTTTAGCTTGACCGTATAAGCTTACTATTTTAATATCCAAGAACTCTTAATCTTCTCTTCGTTTACTATTCTTTAATTTAGAATATTATTTTAGCCATCTAAAATTCAAATATGAAAACACGAAAATTTCCAAATTTCGAGTCTTTAGATAATAAAAAAAATTATTATATACTAAAATTTATTTATAGAAATAAAAAAATAAATTATTTTACTTAGTTCATTAAGAATTTCATGCATTTTGTCATGAAATTCTTCAACGACAAAAATAACAAATTTCAAAATTTGTCATCAATAGAATTCCATGCAGAACTAAAACCAATATTGGTAGCAGAAGGCTCTTATAGGGACAACATCAACATCATCATTTTCCCAAATATCTAGCAACTCAAAAATTCATAAAAAAATTCAATATTTTTTAAGGTAAACAATTATTAAGTTAAATTGTTATTTTAAATGTGAATTATGTATATAGACCAACCTGAGTAATTTTTTCAAACTTAATGGTATATATCTAATATTTCCATATTTCCATATCTTAACAGTAAATCATATTATATCAATCATGAAATATTTCAAATTAAACACCTTGCATTATCATTATTGCATCCTTCATATATGACTATACATTATATGAATTTTCTAGGTGTTGTTGTAATCATTTCTTTAACACGAAATACTCTCAAAGAACGATGTCTGAATCATCATAGTGTTAAATGATCTTAGAAGTGGAAATCATTTGAGCTAACCATTCTATCATAGAGATCTACAAAATTGACAGATATCACATCCTCTTAATGCCATTCTAATTTAAAACTTCGTAGATTGTTTTGATAAGTTGTGACAAAGGGTAAAATTGCAAGTCTAAGAATGTCCTGTTGCACTCTATGTCACAAACATGGGTCTAGTGGTGCTAGAAGGTTCCAATGTATTGCAAGCATATTTTAAATGTGCTTGAAGATTTAAGAATATAGAATGGTTGCCATTTTTCCAAAATATCATGAGAGGTAATGATAGGTCATGCTGATTTTCGCAAATAATTTTAATGGAATTAGTGCATTAGTTGTTGATTTAAGGTTTAAATGATAAATATATTTATAAATAGAGCTACAAAATTATCACAAATAGGGGAAAACGGTTTTAAGAATCAAATATTGAAGGAAAGTAGTTGGAGACAATTGTTAAAAAATTTGGAGCAAGTAGTGAGATACATGAAGAGAATTGGAAGGAAGTTGCTAAAGAAGAAATAGCAAGACATGTTATTCATTATCCAAAAGTATATAACTTACGGAGGAAGGCATGATTTTGTTTTCTTTTACCAATTGAGGTTACTAATACATTTTTAAGTAAACGAGAGGCTAAGTTTTCCATCTTTATCTATTGAGTAGTTTGAAGAAAATGGCTAAAGGAAATCAAAGAAACCTTAGGAATCCATAAAGGAGTTTATATCATTTTGGCTTAGTAAAAATCCTACTTGAAGATAATTTATAAAAATAATGATACATGGGAAAAGTTTTTGGTCAAAATTTAGTTTATAGATAATCATGATGAAAACTAGCAACAAGATTTCAAAAATTGACCTTGAAAATAAGAAGAATGATTCAAATCCTAAGGAGGATATAAGGGCTTCATTATTTTGAAAAACTAAGATCCCAAAAGGAAAATACATCATGTATTTGAAATCATAGGCAAAAGAAGAAATGAAGGGTTTGAAAGCCTAGACTACAAATGTAACCGCCCCTCCCACATTTACCCAATTTCATCGGCTTTTTAGGGGAAACATGAGATGAAGAGTTACTATGACATGACTCAAACTCAAAGCTTCATTTATGAAAGTGGTGCCAACAACTGATGACAAATTGATAACTCACCTCGTCTCCTAGGGCTACAAGGCACTCAGGGGCCAAAGAACCACCTGAGGTGACCAAACCTTGAGCTAGGGTTTCATCACAATTTAACCCCTAATCACATCCATGACAAGGCCTCCATGCGGTTATAGGCCTCCAATTACATGCACAAGCCTACCTGGGTATGGTTGTGACCCAAATTTTCTAGTTCAAAGGGTGTGGTTCTGAGATATGAGCCTAGATTCCAGGTCAATCTTCGAACCACTGCCAAGAACTTCCTGAAACTTCTCAGAATCAATAATGACATGACAACAATATTAAATATACAAATTTGAAGGCATAAATTGACATAATATGCCTAGATCATAACAAACATTTCATTAAACATATGACAAACATGTAAGTTATAGGTCATGAATGCATACCTGATCATATATGTATGAGATTCATCTAAGAATCATCGAGAAGGCCCTATGCCCTCTCCACATATTTTCAATAACAATTATTAGTCAATACATTCATGAACAACATATAACCAGAAAATAACCGCCATATAAACCATGGAAATTCGGCCATAATATCACCAATATAATTGCTACAAATATACATGAATCAAAGTAGAGAAATGTATCTTATTAATATATGAAAATTCCAACCAAGTCAGGGACTTCCACGTACTACCTGAAAATTGATTGGGCCGAACCAAATCTCTCCTTCAACTAATCACCACCATGCCATATTCCAAGCATGAATGTGGAATCTCATGGAATAAACCAAGACAAACCAAACCAGGCTTATAGAGGTGAAACCACCTCAACCCTCTACCAATTATTCCACCTGACAGTTGAACATCACTAACACCAACCAGGCCAGTCTCTGCCCAAGTTGTCTAGGGCTCCATGAACTAATAGCTAAACCCACAACCTTCCAAGGCTCTAAAGAATTTGTACAACTTGAATCTAAGACCAATAAGTCAGCTCACCAATGGATCCATAACATTTGTCCAACTTAGGCTCCAGGACTAGTAACTCAACCCAAGTTGCTCAAGGGATCCAAAGTGTTTCTCCCAACTCACAACCATAAGGAATTATGAGAACCAACCAGAAAAAAAAAACCAAATGGAAAAAACCACAACACCATGCCTATCCAAGAAATGGCAAGGAAAGGCTAAAAACCATTGTTAATCAAGGTAATCCTTCATTCCAATGAAAACTCATAACCAAATAACCACATTCATATACCATGCTTCCATAAACCAACAAGGAGATCATAATGCAACCTGTTACCTACAAAACAATATGGTTGCAGTTGTTGATGCCATTATCCCCTTGTACTTTCCTACTTTCCCTTGCCTTCTTTCTCCAAATCCAATGTATGCTAAAGTGCTACAAGAATTCTCCATGAATACTCTACATGTGCATGAGTATGAGATAATAGAATGAGAGAGCCAAATACTAAACTGAAAAAAGGCGTGAACTAATCCTCAAAAGCCTTTTTATCATTGAGACCTCTATTTTCTTCATTTTCCTCTATTTTTCCTTCAATTTTCCTCACATGAAAATTTTTGACATTTCATCTCCATTTTCTCCTATTTTCATTTATTTCATATATAAAATCCTAATTATTGCCACTTTGCCTTTTCCAAATTCCATAGCCATTAATTAATCACGAGTGATACCCATCACTATGTTTTACCCAACATTGAGCTTGGAATACGTGTCCCATGACCTTGGTCTTATTTTTATTTACATATAAAATACACCAAAGGTTGTTACAAACCCCTCCCCCTTGGGGGAACACTGTCCTCGATGTTCAATGACACTTATAAACCAAAAAAATACATGCTACCCATGGATATTTATAACACAACGTGATACAACATTTACATCATATCATATTGTTGAAGACATAACCAACATATCATGAAAACCATACTGCTTATTGGAGGTTTATAACACAACTCAATGTGGTATTTACATACATATGCATACATAGACATAACCAAAACACAACATCAGAGCATATACTAGAGTACATCCACTCAACCAGTGAATAGAGAAGGATATATACATCTCATCAACCATCTCCCATGTAGCTTCACCGAGCCCAAAGTGCTTCCAATTCTCTTTAACTTGCTTGATTGCTCGATTCTGAAGCATGAACATCTTTTGCTACAAAGTGCACTGAGGTTCTAGCTGGAATTATCCTTTTGTTTCCACTTGCAATATAGACTAGTAAATCACATTATCAACATCTTTCACATACTTCTTAAGAAATGACACATGGAAAACATCATGGAATTTCTTTGTCAGAGGCAATGAAAGTTAGTAGTTCATAGGTCCAATCCTCGCAAGGATCTTGAAAGGCCCACAATACCAAGGTGCCAACTTGTCACATGATCCAATCCTCAAGGAGATCCTCTTTGGCTTTATGTGCAAGTACACATGTTCCCCAACCTAAAACTCTTTAAATGCCCTTTATTGATCTATATAACTCTTCTACCCATCTTATGTTGTCTTTAGATTCTTCTTGATAACATTCATTTCCTATTCCACCTCTGCCAATATGTCTAGTCCAATCAATACCATGTTCATTGGATCACTCCAACTGATAGGAGTATTACAACTTCACCCATAAATTTTCTCAAAGGGACTCATCTTCCAAGATTCCTGATACCCATTATCGTACACAAATTCTACTAGTGGAGGACACTCTTCCCACTTCCATAGTTGATGTATAACATACATTCTCAACATGTCATCAAGGATCCTGTTGACCTTATATGTCTATCCAACTGTCTATGGATGATAAGATGTATTGAAAGCTAACTCTGTCCCCAAAATTTGAAACAACTCCTTCCAAAACCTGGAAGTGGACTTGGCATCTCTGTCTGACACAGTCTTCCTAGGAATACCATATATCTCACTATCTCCCTGATGAAGACCCGAGCTATGTCACTAGATGACTTTGAAGACTTCACTAGAATGAAGTGAGCTACCTTAGTTAACTTTTAAACCACAACGATAATAGAATAATGTTGTTTGGATGTCCTTGACAAACCTGTAATGAATTCAATGTAAATGACCTCCCATTTCCAATGTGGAATCGAAATCGGTTGCAGTAAACCACTTGGATGCTTACACTCTACTTTTACCTGCTGACAATCCAAACATCTTGCAACATACTCAACAACCTCTTTCTTCAGGTATGGCCAATGGTAGAACTTCTTAACTTCTATCAATGTCTTTTGATATCCCAGGTTACCTGGATATGGCTTGACATGAAATTCCCTCAAGATAATCTTCTTGAGCTCTTTTTTGTCTGAAACGTAGATCTTATCCCTAAATCTGACCAAACAATTTGTCATGAGATGATAATACACATCTTGTTCTCATGTACCCTACTGTTGTAACTTGTGCTAAAGATGCTAGTACATGTCATCCTATTGTCCCACCTGTAAGATCTGACCCTATAAACCTGTCTCATATGAACTCATAACTTCTATGTGATTTAAATTCACTTTTCTGCTGAGAGCGTCTACAACAATATTCTTTTTATCCTTAATATACCTAATCTCAAAATCAAACTCACTGAGCGTGACCAACCACCTGGATTTCCTAGCATTCAAATTAGGTTGGTCAAATAAGTACCTCAACCCACTATGATCACTCATCAAAATGAACCTCCTCCAAGAAGATAGTGTCTCCACATCTTCAATGCATGAATGATCGTTGCCAACTCAATATCATGTGTCACATAGTTTTTCTTGTGCTCATTCAATTTTATTGACTTATAGAATACTACATGTCCTTACTACATCAGGACTCCACCAAGTCCTCTCTTGTAAGCATTTTTACATACTACAAATTCTTTTTCTGGATCTACAATCTTTAGAACTAGAGCATTTGTAAGAAACTGCTTAAACTTCTCAAAACTAGATGCACATTCCTCTGTCCATTCAAATTTCTTCCCTTCTCGATACAAGGATATAATAGGATAAGCAATCTATGAGAAGTTCCTGATGAACCTCCTGTAATAACTTGCTAATCCCATAAAAAATATGAAATCATCCATATTCCTAGGAGTTTCCCATTCCATGATAGCTATGATGTTTTCTGGGTCCAATGCTATGCCTTCCTTGGAAACCACATGCCCCAAGTAATGAACCTCTGTCTGAAATAAATTGCACTTACTAGTATTTTCATACAAATGATTCTCTCTTAATAGTTTTAACACTGCTGCAAGATGTTTTGCATGCTCCTCCGCATTCATATGTATCAATATCTCATTAATGAATACTATCACAAACTTGTCCATATAAGGACATGACACATTATTCATCAAACACATGAAAGTAGTTGGAACATTATTCAAACAAAAAGGAACCACAAAAAACTCATAATGCTCATACCTGGTCTGGAAAGAAGTCTTGTATATGTCCTCTTCTTTGATGTGTACTTGATGATATCCCGATCTCAAATCAATATACGAGAACACTACTTCTCTGTTCAACTAATCAAGCAAGTCATCAATCTTCAGCAAAGGGTACATGTTATTGATTGCCACCTTGCTCAACTTCTTGTAATCAATGCACAACCTGAGAGTACCATCCTTCTTCTTTAAAAACAACACTGGTGCACCCTAAGGAAATACACTTGGCATGATTTATCGCTTATCAAGCATTTCCTTCAACTACAACTTTAGTTCTAGCAAGTTCGGAGTATTCATCATGTATGGTGCCTTTAATGCTATTTCTACTCCTAGCATAAAATCAATAGAAAGTTACACTTCCCTATGAGGTGGTAACTCTGATATCTATGTTGGAAATACATCCTAAAACTGATGCAAAACCAGATATCTCTTCAAGACTTCTACATCATCAACATCCTTCCCCTTATTACTAGAAATATGGACTACAAACAATGCACACCCTTTCCTGCTACTATGCTTTGCCTGCATAGTTGTAACCATTCTCACTTATGTAGAGTTCTTCTTACCCTACAAGATTCTCTTCTCTCCATCATCATCTAAGCAATCAATAGCTTTATCAGAGTAATCTACCTTACTATGATGAATGTACAACCAATCCATACCTATTATAGGCTATTTTGTCACATCTGGTCAATAGGCCTGTAAAACAGATCAATCAACATCCGTGAACACCTTGTCATCATCCCTACACAAAGCCCTAAGGATGACTCTTCCAAATCCCTGAGTTTCTTGGTATGACTACTTCAAATGAATTCTTTTAAGGCCCAACACACCTTGTCCCTTTAGGGACTTGTGTTTAGCAGAAGGTTGCTCCATTCTACACTAGTGATGATCAATAGCAGGTTGTCCCTTGTTGGGGGTGTGTTGATTCTGGAAATTCAGGAAAATTAAAAACAATCCCCAAGCTTCCACTTCCAAAAGCTTCCAGGAGTTGTTTCAACCATTTACCTTGGATAAGAACTTTGAATACTATCTGATCCTACCTACGAGATTTAACCTCTTATCCCTTGAACTTATCCTCCCACCTCAAGTGGATATCAAGCCTAGATTGGTGAATGGATAAAAATTCCTAAACTACCACAATCTCCTATAAATTTACAACCATATACAACATCAAGGTTGGATTTTGGAGACTAATCATACCCTTATGCTGATGTCTTGAATCTAAGAGAGTCATTATCTTCATGCATTAGGGTGACATTGAGATGTGTCTTGTGACCGTAGGTTTTAACCTCATACAAAAATTACCTGCAAACGAATTTTTAAAAAATAGAAAATATACAATGGCGAGAAACACAAAACAAATACACAAATATTTTCCCTTGGATCCCAAAACTGGGACTACTAGATTAATGTTTCGTTATATTCCTTTTAATGTTACAACACATATATATACATGTCGAAGCATTCATAAACCCGAATCCGTTAACCTTGGATTAGAAAATAACTGTAGTTCCCTTGACCGGACCATAAGGCCCAAAACCATGTGCAAAACCCATGCAAAAAACCATAGGCAGGTCTTCCCACCTAATATAGGGTCCAAAAAAAGGAAATCCATGGGCACTACCCTGGACCCTGTCTAGGGGGGCTACCACCCCCGCTGCGCCCGACTCAATGAAGGGGAGGATTCTAACCCCCCACTTCGCACATGAGGCTAGTTGTGGAAAGAATATAACACACACCCAACATTCTCCCACGTGTTGTTTTATTTCCACATAGGGGGTCACAAGAGAGCTTAGTCATT
The DNA here is from genome assembly GCA_000404065.3 of Pinus taeda. Lineage (NCBI taxonomy): Eukaryota > Viridiplantae > Streptophyta > Pinopsida > Pinales > Pinaceae > Pinus > Pinus taeda. Next base: position 209,241 of record APFE031469975.1, read on the forward strand.
AGTCCAAACTTGTAATGCCCATTATTTCTCTACACCAAGAAAAATTCTCAGTGCTCACAGGCCTCGTCAATGCATATGCAATATTCTTCAAAGTGTCCACCTTTATCAGCAACACCTTTTTGTGCTCAACCATATCTATCACAAAGGAATACTGAACATCAACATGCTTGGTCTTTGAATGATAAGCAGGGTTCTTTACCGAGAAAATTACATTCTGGCTCTCATAGTCTATCCTTATAGCTCATTGTACTAACCCCATACTTGAACACAATCTTTGCAACCAAACTGCTTCCTTGCTTGCATGAGTGGTTGCTATGTATTTTTCCTTTGTTTTTGAAAGTGCCATTACAAACTTCCTCTTACTCATCCAACTCACTGCACCTCCAAATAGGTTAAACACATACCCACTGGTAGATCTTATATGATCCATATATCTATCCAAGTTTGCATAAACAAAGCCACAAATGTCCCAAACTCTATCGAATCTTGGTCTTCCTTGGTAGCACAAACCATAATCACTAGTGCCACGTAAATACCTAAAAGCCCACTTCACTATTGTCTAATGCTCGTTCCCTGGTTTTGACATAAACATGCTCAATACCTGCATTGCATGTGCAATGTCTTGTCTAGTACATACCATTGCATACATCAGGTTACCAACTACACTTGTGTATGGAACATCAGACATGTCCTCTTCCTCTTCTTGTGTCTTGGGACATTGTTCAGCAAATAAATTTACACATACAGGAATAGTAACCTTCATCGGTTTACTATCCTACATATTAAACCCCTGCAGTATTGCGTCGACATACTTCTTCTAGTTTAACTAGAGCTTTCTCTTTGCTCGATCTCATTAAATTTCCATGTCCAAAATATAGTTTGTAGCACCAAGATATTTCATGTCGAATTTGGAGGACAATTGGGTCTTCAATTCCTGGATAATTTCTTTGTCATTTCCAATCAGAAACATATCATCTACATACAAGACCATATAAACACAGTCACCAATTAATTTAAAATACACATAGTGATCTTCTTTACTTCTAGTGAATCCAAGTCCCTGTATACATGTATCAAATTTCTGATACCACATCCTTGGTGACTGTTTTAACCCATACAAAGACTTTTTTAACCTGCATACTAGTTATTTCTTCCCCTTCACTGCATAACCTTCAAGTTGCTTCATGTAGATCTCTTCTTCCAGATGCCTGTGAAGAAATGTTGTCTTCACATCCATTTGTTCTACTTAAAAGTCAAAAGTAGAAGCAACAGATAAAAGTAATCTACTATAAGCTACCTTTGCACCAGGAGAAAAATATCACCAAACTCAATTCCAACACCTAGGACTAACCTTTTTCTACCAACCGAGCTTTGTATTTCTCCACCTTGCCTTTTGCATTCATCTTCTTCTTGAACACTCATTTTCTTCCAATGGATTTCCTTCCAATCGGAAGCTCAACCAAATCCCAAGCCTCATTTGTTTCCAAAGATTCCATTTCATCAACCATGGCCTCTTTCTAGAGTTTTCCATCCTCTAAATCTACTGCCTCCCTAACAGTTCTGGGATCATCATCCATAATAGATAAAGCAAAATTTGAATAGAAAGTAGATGGACTATACTTTCTAGTTGCCTTCTTTCTTGAAATGATCTTCTGATTCTTCTTCTTCAAATTCCTCTTCTACTGTAGAGTCTGATTCATCCTCATTTAGCTCAAAATTTATCTTCTTAGGTTCCTTTGGTAGGACTTCATGTTTAATAACATCTTTCACCTCTCTAAACACCACATCTCAGTTGTACACAACCTTCCTTGTTTTTGGGTTCCAAATCTTATAGCCTTTTAAACCATCCTTATATGCAATAAAGATGCACCTTCCTGATTTACTATCCAACTTGGTTCTTTTCTCCTTCAAAACATGTACATATGCATCATAGCGAAATACTCTCAGATGTGGAAGAGAGGGTTTCTTACCAGTCCATACCTCTTGTGGAGACATATCCTCCAACACTGATGAAGGTGATTTATTAACCAAGTAACATGCAGTCTCCATTGCCTCTACCAAGAATTCCTATCCTAACCCGACACCATTGAGTATGCTTCTTGCCTTTTCCATTAACATCATGTTCATTATTTTTGCAGCTCTATTTTCCTAAGCTGTGTGTGGAGTAGTCTTTTGCCGTGCTATAGAACACTTCTTACAGAACTCTTCAAATTCCTTTTTGTAGAACTCTCCAATATTATCTATCCTCAACACCTTTATCTTCTTCTCTGTCTGGTTTTCCACTAAAGCCTTAAATTCTTTCAACCCGTCAAAGATTTCAAATTTCTTCTTAAGGAAATATATCCATGTATTCCTTAAGATGTCATCTATAAATGATACATAACACACAGACTTACCAAGTGATGGAACCGACACTAGTCCAAACACATCACTATGCACAAGCTTTAATATCCCTTTCACCCTCTTAGCACCAGAGGGGAAAATCACCTAATTATGCTTCCCATATACACAATGTTCACAAAAATCAAAGTCTAGAGAGAAATTAGACATACCTTCTACCATACCATTATCATGAAGTATTCAAAGGCCCTTCTCTCCAATATGTCCAAGCCTTTGATGCCATAGCATGGTCTTTTCTCCAGAGACCAATAGATTTTCTGCTCCATTTTTAGGAACCACAAAACTGTTGCACCCATTAATAACAGTATTACCCATAAAATTTTATAGAGTTCTAATCTGGACTTCCCACAGCAATACCAATGCTCCCTGAACCATCTTACAGGTATCTTTCTCAAACACTGTTTTTACACCTACATCATCCATCTTGCTTACGGAAATAATATTTTTGGCCAATGAAGGAATATGCGGAACACTTGGAAGTGTTATAATCCTTCCACCTTGCAACTTCAACTTGAATTTTTTTTGTCTATTGATTATAGCCTTCCTTTTATCCCCTAATAAAACATCACCACCATCATATTTCTCATACTCGCATAACCACTCCCTATGGGGAGTGAAGTGAAAGGATTCACCTGAGTCAATCAACCACGCCTCATGATCTACATGTGTACTTGAAGAAGAAGCTAGGTACACATCCCCACCTTCATATGAGGTGTTTTTTCTCCAAAAGGAGTATCAACAGATCCATTTCCTTTCTTAGGAGCATTTGATCTACAGTCATTTTTGAAGTGCCCTTCCTTTCTGCATTTCTAGCGCACCTTTACAAGTTTTCCTAGAGATTTAGATCCCCCTCTAGATTTAGATCTCCCACTTGAGGACTTTTTTTTGTTTCTTTTCTAGGATCATACTTGTACAAACAAGGAAAATCTATTATGACCTCCATATTTTTCCATCTCATCTCCTACGACAACAAGAATGAGACTATTTCATCAAACTTCAAAGTAGTTGTATTCCTACCTATTGCAACAACCAGACTATCCCATGAATCTGGTACAGAACACAACAAATAGATGCACTTATATTCATCTAAATTTTTAATATCAATAGATAATAATTATATTACCACAATATTAAATACATTTAGATGCTATGTCATTGAGTCTCTATCCTTCATCCTTAGTTTATACAATTTTTTCCATAAGAACAATTTATTCAACAGAGACTTAGATTAGTACAATGTCCCTAACTTGTCCCACAAAGCCTTTTTCGTAGCTTCCCCCGATACATTCAAAAATACTGAATCTGAGATACAAAATCGTATTGAGCTCTTTTCTTTCTGATCCAACCTCGCCTAGTCTTCCGCTGACATTGTTGTTGGTTTAGCACCTAGATCTACCACGACACATTGACATTCATCCACTAGTATATCCTCCATCTTGAGTTTCCACAACTCAAAACTCTAACCATTAAATTTCTCAATCTCTATCTTTCCACTGCTAGTCATATTCTTTCATTGCAATAATTGATCCCACGGATCTCCCACTGAATAGGGTCAACCCCTCAACAACAAAAACGTCCCCTTGAAGCCGAAACAACTCTAATACCAAATGTAGGTTTTAACCTTATACATAAATTACCTACAAACAAATTCTTAAGAAATAGAAAATATACAACGGAAAGAAACACAAAACAAATACACAGATATTTTCCCTAGATCCCAAAACTGAGACTACCAGATTGATTTTTCATTATATTCCTTTTAATGTTACAATATATATGTGTGTGTGTGTGTGCCGAAGCATTCATAAACCCCAATCCATTAACCTTGGATTAGAACATAATCATAGTTCCCTTAACCATATCTACAAGATACAATGGGAAGATAACCATCATGCCCAAAACCATGTGAAAAACCCATGCAAAAAAACATAGGCAGGTCTGCCCACCTAATATAGGGTAAAAAAAAAACAAATCCTAGGGCACTTCCCCAAACCCGTGTAAGGGGGATACCGCCCCACTACAAACCCCTCAACAAGGGGGGATGTCATGGAAAGAATATAACACACTCCCAACAATGACAAGGAAGGACAAGTCACTTTAGGGAGATCTCTACAAGATCAACTACTATTTTTGGTTGTAAACTCTCTCCTATTCATATTAATAGAAAGGGTATACAATTTTCCTATATGTGTTATGCTAGGTTTACATTCATGTATTTCAATGCTTTGTTGATCCATTCAATGTAGTATTTTTATAATACTACATAGATGTCGTAGATATTTGGCTTGTTATGATTGTATGTCCAGGTTCTAATTATAGTAATCGAATCTACGATTGGAGCTTACAAGCCGAGATGAGAGTAAAGCTTCAAACATATTCCAAGTAAGCCTCATTTAATTATTTGATTTCTCTAAGGGAAACTTTATATTATTTTCTTTCTGTTGTTCTAGACTAGTCCAATATGTCTAGGGAAGATACTTCTGTCTACAATCATAAATTTTGTATAACAACTTGGCAACTTCATTGGGAATCCTTTATTTCCCTTAGGGATTTCCTTGACCTTAGCTCTTGTTTCACCTCTTGAAGAGGTCTTCATTGCCTCACTCAGTATGGATTGACCCTAGGAAGACCTTTCATATAACTTGATTTTATTTTTCTATCAGAATTTGGCTAAATATACATCAACGCTACCCCTTGTTTGGAGACAGAGCATTGTAGTGCACCCTAGCCATCGCTGCATCTATGTGACAAAGCATTGGTGCCCTTTTTGCATTTGCGCTAGCCCATGTTACATGCAAAAAAATTCCTTTTATGCCTTTCTCTCTGATTTTCTTTAGTCCTGCTTGTTTTCCTTATCTCTCTGAGTGTGTTTCTGTCTCTTTGAAGCTAATACAACATTTCATTTTGTGTGAAATAGAGTGAATTTTACTTTGCTCGTTATTCATAGGTTTGCTTTAGTTTCTTAACTATTTTTTAGTGTTTTTGATTTCATTTTTGTAAAACACCTCCAATTGTGTATGAGTTTTAATCACCTCTGAGTGATATCACTTTTTTGATAATATTTTGTTTCATTCTTTATTTCTTCTTGTCAATTCCGATTTGTATGCATAGATTGATTGTTGAATTTGAAAAGTAACTTTTACAATAAAGTTAAAGTTTGTGTGGTTTCTTTTCATTAGTAGTCAAGTTGCATTCATATGTTTCTTTTCATTTGAAACATTAAAAAAAAATAAAAATAAAAATAACCAATTATTTGCATTGCATATAGGACTCTAATTTTAATTAGAAAAGTGAAGTTGAGGAGATCGATTGTTGTATCACTTGTTTGTTGCATTGTTGATTGATTTCTTTTTTACTACTTAGTTAGGCCTTTCATTGTTAAAAGGAAAATGAAAAGACCAATTATTTGCATTACATATAGGACTCTAATTTTAATTAGAAAAGTGAAGTTGAGGAGATCGATTTTTGCATCACTTGTTTGTTGCATTGTTGATTGATTTATTTTTTCCTACTTAGTTAGGCCTTTCATTGTTAAAAGGAAAATGAAAAGAGTATTTTTGTCATATTAGTTGCATTAGAGGTGCGTTCAGGTGACATCGTGTTTTGATCCTTGAAATAGAAACATAATTCACTCAATTAATTTAAGGAGCTTTTGGAACTTAATGACACACATAGCATTCTAGGCTAGAGACATGTTCCGGCGTATTTAAATGTAGGAGTTGTCATTTTTTAACAGCATTTCATTCTGGGGGTGATATCCTATTCCATGTACATAAGTGTATCAGACCATTCTCCATGTACTTGAGGGTGTATCAGATGTCGCTCCACACATGATAAGTATATGGGAAAACTCTCATTTAACAATTACGCATCAGACAACACTACTACAGACTACACTTCCAAGTACCATTGAGTATATTTCGGAAGTCCACCATAGGTTTCTATCCTCACCATAGGTAACTAAGTCAACCACCTTATACACTGTGATACACCAAAAACATTCGGGAAGATTGCTTGCACATACATAAATCCTTGGTTTACCAAGGTGGTATATTGTAGTCCATGGTGACCTGGTAATCATTTTCGTATAGTTTACCCCTTTTCATCTTTATTTAGTGTGTTTAATTTCTAAAATCAATTAATTGACCATGGAACAACATCCTCCCCATGGAACAACTCCTTACTGGATCTTAGGTTGAGACTAATGGAAACAATTTGTAAGTCTACCAATCAAGGGAACCCCTATGACAGGAATATTGGTCCTTTTCCTTCATTTGGAAATATTGGTGCTCCTTATATGTCATTGTTGTCCCTCCTGAATTTACCATTTGTTTACCAGTTTAGTTATTTTCGAGATCCTTAGTTCCGAATGTCCAAACAACTTCTCAACTAAGTAGTCCTCCACCTAAACAACATCAACCTAAATTTGATCCTAAAGTTGACCTATTTGCTTCTTCACCTATTGTTTCTTCATCTATTTCTTCCTCCTCGCATGGCGAAAGTCTTGTTTCTAGCAACCAGGAAGATAAGAAGAAGAAGAAGAGGACAAAGAGGAATAAAAAAATAAGCAGAGTGGCAACCAAGGAACCCTTGCTACACATGCAACGGGTATGGATAAACCTTCTAATTAGCCTAGGAAGGTGAAATTCCCTTGCAAGTTATGTAAGGGTGACCACCTTATTAGAGATTGCCTTGGTATTCCACAAGTATCAAAAGTGTGGTCCACAGGCTCACATCAGCCTTTGTTGTTAGCTTTTGGAGATCATGCTAGTGAAAAACCATTGACTAGTGATCATAAGGTCCATGGGAAAAAGGGTAAAGTTAAGTTTCCCTATAGGTTATGTGAAGGGAATCATCCTATTCATATTTTTCCTTATATCATGGATGAAACCTAAAATGTGTTGGAAAACCTTACAACTTCTTAGCCTCATCTTCCAGCTAGTTAGCAAAATATTTCTCCCAATCCTCCACTAGTTTATGAAGTGATTGATTAGAATCCATCGCCAATCAATCTCACTCTCTCTGAATGTGAATCCCATGAGTTCGTTCCTGACCAATCATTGGTAGAGAACATAGTTAATTTGATTCCCACTTCAGTTGATCATACCTTTCCCATAGAGAGTTAGTCTCATACCACTCAGGTTCTTCTTGTTTCTTCAAGTTCCAATGAACTGGGATGCAATCCTCCCATTCCCAAAACACAAGGGAGTAGTTCTCCCATTCCCATAGCATAAGGGGGTAGTTCTCCTGTTCCCATGACACCCCCTCCAAGTAGTATGGTCACTTCCTTTGATTGGAGTCAACTAGCAGGATATTGCCTTCCTCCTTTAGTTCCCTTCCAGATCATAGTACATGCTTATAATGTGCCCATACCTAGAACAATCATATACAAAGGCACATCTATTAGTATTCTGTCCTCAACTACTTGGAAAGATTTAGGTTCTCTGCAACTTGTGCCCGTTACCCAGAATATATTGGATTTTAACAGAGGAAATAGTCAACCATTAGGGATCCTTCCTCAGTTTCCTATTACTTTTGGAAGAAGACTATCTATATAAATGTGATGGTAGTCCAAGGCCCTTTGGATTTTAATTTATTCTTTGGGTGTGACTATGTTTATGTCATGGGAGATCTTGTTTCTTCAATATTTCGTGTGATGTGTTTCCCACATGAAGGAAGAATCGTGACCACTAAACAACTTTCATTTATTCGTTTCCATAGGTTAATTATGTGGCATCATGTTCCAGGCCCACATCTATTGATGATATAGTAGGTGATGCAGTGCATCATGTACTAAGAGCACTGGCGCCTTATCTTTCCCTTGGATCCTTTGATATGTGTCCCTTCCAGAGCATTGTTATTCCATCGTATCAAAACTTCCTGGAAGCCAAAACTTCCTGCATGTCATGATCAAAGCACCAAAGTAGAGTTATTTTTCTTGTGTCAAGCTCGTTGATGAGCCCCAAAAATGGATAATTATATGGGCTCATTCAGCCTCCTAATTCGACTTAATCCACCATTCTCATTATTTTATTGCATGTTTTTTCTTATATTTATGCTAATAGAGTGAATTGGGTTAGTCAGTATGCCAACAAGTCTAATGGGTGCTTTGTGCAGTTTTTTGGTCAATTTTGAAACAAAATCAAAGGTTTTAATGAGCACTTGGCAGCCAAATTCATGGAAGAACAAGCGAGAGAATTTGTAGGAAGGTGTCCTCTTCATTTATGGGCCCTTACCTGGAATTATCCACCATCATCTCAGAGTTCAAGGGCCACCAAATCGATTATCACAAGGGCAACCAAGCAAGGGCTAGTAAAGTTACTGTTAATTGCAAGTTTTGGCAGCCGAGTCCCTAAAGTTTAGGAGGGCTGTTGGGGTCCTCAATTTATATAAATAAGAAGGCTTATGGCCTCATTTTAGTTAGTCACTTTGTAGGAAGAAGTTAGCTAGTTTGTAGTTCTATTTTAGTCATTTTTTAGTCTTTTTAGGCAGTAGGTTAGCTCTAGATTTCAACACATTTTCAAGCTTTTCCTTGTGGACAGTTTTTGGGATGAAACTATTATTTCTTTCTCAATAAAGATGAATCCAGCTTTGCACTAGCTCTAATCTTTCTCAGGAGGATGTACCTCTTGGGGTTGGGCCCAAACCAAGTGCCCAATACCTCCTTTGTTTACCTTTATGTGTTTTTGCTACATTCTTAGAATAAAATATGCTATTTAGATTTAAATCTTGTTTTGTTATTTAGGTTGCTTTTGATGATTAAAACGGCTTTTCATGTTCAGATTGATTTGATAGGTTAATAACAGAGAAGATCTTCAGAAAAAGGCTATCAAGAACCTCTGATCTCACCTCTCCCTCAGTGGGACCATGAGTTGGGACCAAGGTGTCCTTGCTGCCACCAAAAACATTGTCTTTGCTTCATCATGCAATTATTAGTGTTAGATTCTCATTTGCAGAAGTTGATACCAATTGTGGTTACATGCTCAGGTTCATGGTTGCTTAGTTTGCATAGCTATTTCACATGATTCCATTGCAAATAAACTATTGTTAATTTTCTTTGTTGTTATTTGGGTCAGATTAGGTTAAAACAGCTAGATCTTTGGTTTTCTTAGTCTTTGTTGGTTAGTTTTTAAAAATCATGTGCAGAGCGCCTGTGAAACCTCCTCTCCTACCCTTACCCCATCAACAAAACCTACTTCATCCTCCAACTTAGATTCTTGGCTCTCATTTGCTACGTTTTCACACTTTTCCCTAGTTCCTATACTCTTGCACAACATTGCTTCTCTTATCTTCGAACCAACCCAATCGCCTTAGCCACTCTCCATCCTCAATCACCAAATCCTGGACCTCGTCACACCCTTATCTCACCTCCATACCCACTCCTTCACCTTTCTTCCTCCATCCATCCTCCAAAATCCCCTTTCTGAACATCCTGTAGAAAATTACATAACATCCTGTAGAAATTCCAGAACATCCTGTAGAACCCCTGCAAACTTCCTGTAGAAGCTCACGAAAGTGGTTTCTTGATAGCCAAACTCTATGAAACTTTCTTGAAGGATGCTAGGGACCCTTTAGGCCCTCTCAAAACCTTCCCGACCTCCTGCAAGCATTTCCTCTTGCCGATCCACCTCTGCATAATAAAAAACAGTTGAATCACATGCATGATAATTCTGATAACTTATTCAAAAAATAAAAAAAGATGTTTTCTTCAGATAGAAGTAGCTTAGATACATGTATTTTACCTTCCTAGAAGTGAATGGCATCTCTTTCAGTAGCTTGCATCCTCTTTCTTGCATCAGTAGGACTAACTGGTAAAAATAGGGTTTGCTAGGGTTTGCATTTCCTTTCAGTTTTTCAGTTTCTTTCCGTAAAGTAGATTAGCTTCCTTTGAGTTAGCTTCCATCCATCAGTTAAAAGCTTCTTCTAAGAGCTCATAGAAGTTGGCTTAAGCTCCTAGCAGACTTGTGCCAGCTGATCAAGTGATAGTCGCGTCAAGAGCTAGTACTTGTTCATATAGCACCGTCGCTTCCAAGTTTGTTACGAACTACCAGGTTGATAAAAGTAAAGAAGGGAGTCCCAAGAGTTGCAGTAGTATTGCTGCAATACTGGGGCCCGCCATATTTTTTGGCGTCGTTGCTAAGGAAGTGTCAAAGTATTGGTGATTGATGCTTTTCTTATATTTTCTACTACAACCTTCTGCTAAATAGTTTATTTCATTTTCATTCTGCAATTTCATTCCTGCGAAAGTAGATTAGACATTTCCTGCTTTCATTTCATTTCAACAAGCATAGATTAGATATTTCCCACTTTCATAGATTAGCATTTCAATTCCGCAATTTCAATTCTGCAAGCGTAGATTAGCGTTTCAATTCCGCAATTTCAATTATGCAAGCGTAGATTAACATTTCAATTCTGCAATTTCCATTCTGCAAGCGTAGCTTAGCATTTCATTCCTGCAATTTCATTTCAGCAAAATAGATTAGTCATTTCTTGCCTTCATTTCAATTCTGCATTTTCATTTCAGAAAGATAGACTTTAGTTAGTTGCAGTTCAATCTATTTTAGTTTTGCAGGTACAAGCAGAAAAAAAACAAAAATCAACCAAAAAGATTTCCTTTCATGCCTTGTAGGAGTAGAGATAATTCAAAAAAATGATTGCACAACACCCCCACTGCTTCACACAGCCAACCTTCTCTCTTCTTCAATGTTTGTGATTAAGAAGAACCCCTAGGTGGACAACAAGACATATATGAAGAACCTCTAAGGGAGAAGAAGAAGAAAACATTCCTCTGGAGCAAATGGCTACAAACAGAAATGTTGGGAGCAGTACCTTATCCAAAAATGAATTTGTAAATCAGATGGAAGATTTCAAGAGAGAGGTGAGGCGGTTTCTTACCATGCAACTGGATACCTTACAAAGGAAGCAAGAGGAAGCCAAGAGGGCTTTGGCCATATTTTGTCCCAGATGCACTAGAAAGCATCCTAGGAACGAATGTCCATTGTACTCCATAGAAGTGTTTTTTTCTGTGAAGAAGACCATCCTACAGATCAGTACCCTTCCTTACCTAGAATTAAAGCTGCATATCAGAGGACCATAGGAGCCACTGAACCACTCTATTATCTTAATCAAAGGAGGCCACATGGACCCATACCCTACCAACAGGGAATGCAAGGGACATCCCAGACCTATTACGACCCCTATCAAGCCACTTCCATGCTTTCTTGGGGTCCCCCTTCTCATCCTTACTAGTCCACACCCCCTCCTTGGTCATATCCTCCTCAATACCATGCTTCTCCAGTTGCTCATTCGTTTCACTCTTATGCTCAACCACAGCCTCAGTGGAATGCACCTCATCAGGGGTGGAGGCCCCAGTACAACTCTCCTCCCACTCATTTGCCTCCACCACCTGCCCAACCACAACCCCATCTACATCCATCTCAAATGTACACCCCCACTCAACTACCCGTACCACCATTGCCAAACCCGCACATTGGAGTAGCTCAACCTGATTGCAATGCTGAGGCACAACATTTCCAAACAAATCCTTTTGAGCTCAATGATATTCATCATAGCTTAGGAAGAATATTGCAAGAAAGAGATTATATTGACAGCATTGAATTACCACATCCAACAAAAGAAGGTTCAAAAGAGGAGATCAAAGAACCATGGGTTGCACTTGATGAAGAGAAGACATCAGAATCAGAGATCGAGAGAGTTCCCTCATGGTTACCATCAAATCCTCCATGTACTTAAGAGAAAAATCAGCAAAAAGAGGAAGATGAGAAGATCATGGCAGAAGGTGACATGAAGAATGATCCAGATCAGCAAAAGGACCAAGGATATCAGAGCTATATTAAGATATGGTTCCAGACGATCACTAAGTTGTAGCAGTACTCTCTTCCTCAGCTATGCTTAATCCCCTCAAAGTCAAATCATTTGGTCTTTGAAATCTGGATACCTGTCAAAACATGCATTTCGAGCCTCCACATCATTTTGTCTCTAATCTCGATGTGCACTTGGCTCCATTAGAAGTATTCTTATATTTGAAAATGATTTTGTTTTTCAAGTAGGGTAGGGTAAAGAAAAAAAAAGAGAGAGAAAAAAAGAGAAATAATAAAAATGAGAAGAAAATAAAAATCTAAGGTGAAAACCTCCTCGGAGGCGCCTTAGATTGGCTCATTGATTGAAAATCTCCATGAGGTGGTCAATGGGTTGGAAAAAAGAAGAAAAAAAAGGAAAAAAGAGCAAAAAGAAAAAGAGAATAAGGTCCCTGGGTGAAAACCTCCCTTGGAGGCGCCCAGGGCAGGAAATTACGGTGAAAACCTCCATGAGGCGCCCTAGTTGTTTTAAAAAAAGAAAAAAGAAAAAAAAAAAGAAAAAGAGAGAAACATGCCTAATCTCTGTAAAATAATGGTAGGTTGCAGGGAATATATTGCACGTAAGGAGGGTCACGCAAAAAAAGGATAGGGGTCCGTACCAGGCTACAGGACATCCCTACAAACACTCCCTCCATGGCCACTTGCCTTTCCTGGGATTTGATCATATTCAGGTCGAGATTCCACCTTTTACAGGAAGTTCTGGGCTTTCTACAAGAAGTTCTGGACTTTCTACAGGAAGTTCTGTATTTCTACAGGAAACATCTTGTAGAACCTTCGGGTGAGTCAAATTCGATTTTGGAGGGGCATATGAAGGTTGGAATCTATTTGTTAGGCTTGCAGCCACCCCTGTTTCCATCCCTCACTTTTCTCCATCATTTTTTTCCACCTCATTGTGCTTCTACATGAAGTTCTTGTAGAAATTACAGAAGGCTGGAAATGGATTGCAAAAAGGCAGTTTGGTGAACATGATAACTTCCTAAAGGGTTCATAAGTCCTCCTACATTCTTCAAACTCCTCCTCCATAATTTCCATGCCTACATCACAACCCAAGCTCATTTTTTCTTACCATGCAAAAAACTGAAAAATGCTTAGAAGCAAAAATACATAGTGCTGAATTTTTTTTTCCCTAACTTGAAAACCATGCATCCATTTACAAAACTGTTACATGGGGAGTTGTACAGGGATGATGGCAACATGCCCAAGCAATTTCAACCAATTCTGGTGCATGGTTTCCAAGAAATCAACCTCCATTACCTTCAACCATTTTTCCATTTTCTCCATATTCGTGCATCCGTTTTAAAACCTGTTTCATGGGGAGATGCATATGGGTCATAGTAACCTACCCAAGAAGTTTCAGCCAATTCCGATGCACGGTTTCCGAGAAATTGACCTCTATAATATTTAGCCATTTTCCATTTTTCTCGAAATCTGTGCATCCATTGAGCGCAATTTTCCTATGGGAGGTGCATAAAGATGATAGAAACATGATGAGAAAGTTTCAAATCGATCTGGTCTATCGTTTGGGATCTATGGAGAAAACAAGTCGTTGTCTTGTAAAAATTCAACATCAACAGCTTGAGGGTGCAAGTCTGAACGTGGAAAACAAATTCCTGCAGCTTAGATCCGGCCAGAGGATACCTGCACAGGAAAAAAAGCCATGAATCAGCAAACAAGACATCATGCAACCACACAAACAAATGCATGCAACAGAAGGAAAGGGCAAAACACCTCATAGCAACCACATTTGACTTCCAGGTACGTGACTAAACTCGTTCCTCTGATTGCATGAATGTAATTTGAAAATTGCGTGAGCAATGAGATGGTTGTGATTAAAAAAATTGGTGGCCAGCTAATTGGCCACCCTCATCTAGTTCAAACAACGCTCGGTGGGTGAATACGACACGTGTGCTCAGCCATCTCAGGAGGAAATCTGGAAACAGGTAGTGGTGACTGTTTAAAATTCAATATAATTGATGGAAGTGATTACAGGTAGAAAACATGAAGTTTCGAGACAACACTACCATCTGCATGGGGCCAACACACATTTTTCCACCTCATCCCCTCACCACAAATCATGCCGCAATTAAAAAATGCTCGATTGAAATTCACACCACCTGCTGTTCATTTGCACTTGCAACATCCTCAACTGAAGTATGCGTCCTCCGCTTCCAAAAAATGATTAACTAGTCATCCTCCACCAGGTTTTCTACCTATCTTCGAGATTCTGTTGAGTATCGGGCTCGCTCAGAGGCGCAATGGTGTTCTACAGGAACCGAGGGGGGTCTTCTACAGGAAGTACAGCATAGCTTTCCAGAGCAGGGAAGCCTGGACTTTTCCACGTTGAATTTGGAGCTTGAAAAGAGGGAGGCTCAGGAAACTGCTCTGCATATGATATATTTATATAAGGTGGAGGATTAAAAACACAATATTGGGTTGAAAGAAAGGAAAGTGAAGCTTAAAAGACTGCCTGTGTTTTTTTCCTTCTTTGGGTTATACACAATCTCTCCATTTTCTTGCTCTGCATCCAAAATATGCCTTTTTCTTTCTCACATTCTTTTGAAAAAAGGGATGCAACCATAGAAGCCAACCTATGAGAAACCAAATTTGCAAGACTGTCCACTCTCTAAAGCAAAACATTGTGTTATAAATACTCTTTGTTCTGTCAAAGGTATTGATTTTTCTCAAAAACCGAGAAGCAAATTCAAGTTGGAAACAATTTGAAGAAAAAAAATTGCAAATTGATGTTGTGAAAAAGAAGAACATGAGAAATTCCTAACTCCAGAAAGACAAACCTCAGCCATTTCTCTATTTCTGGTTTTGAAAGTTTGTTTCCTCCCTCCTCACTTGAAAATTTCCAGCAGTCACCAGACATCATGATAGGGATATTTTTATAAATATGGCAAGGGAAGATGAGGAGGAAATAGAGAAAGAGGAAAAGACCAAAATGGAGAAAGAAGAACTTGAAAAAAAGGAGGAAATCAAAACAGAAGATGAGAAGGAAAATCCAGAACAGAAAAGAAAAAGACTAAAGCAGAGAAGGCAGAAACTAAACAAGATGAGAAGAAAGCCAAAATAGAGCATGAGGAAGCAAGCTAACAGAGGCAAAGAAGACAAAATAAGATGAAAAAAAGGAGGAAGAAACACACCATGAGATATCAGTGATAGCAGACCGAAACAATTGACACCGGAATTTCTACAGGAAGCATGGAAATAGTTTCTACAGGAAGCATGAAAATAGAACAACAAGAGGAGAAATCACCTGAGATTTTGGCCAAGGAGGTAGCAGCCGTGCTTGCCACCATTAGCACACCTCAAAGACCAAAAAAGAAGATAAAGAGGCAAACCTCCATGTACTTTAAAGCGAGGAGGAGCACACAGATCAAAGTAGGCAGACCCCAGCCACAATCAAAGGAGCCAATTGTCATTAAGGACACAACAGCTAAACAAAAGGAGGAGTCTCCTTCAAATATATCCATAATCTATGAATGAGGAAGCCAAAAGCCTTCACCTAGAGAGAGAGAATTAAGATGATGGAATCAAAGACAGTTCTATAGGAAGCTGAGACAGTTCTACAAGAAGCTGAGAATTCTCTACAGGAAACTCGGGCTAAGCTAAGAGAGACCAAGAAATTGGAGGAAAAGGCAGCCAAAAAATCACAGGAAGAAGGAAAGATAAGGAAACATCTGATGAACAGAAAAGAGAAGACAAGTTGCAAGCTAAGGTTGAGGTGCTAACAAAACTAGTACAAGAAAAGGAGCACAAGCAGTGGGAAGAAGTAGAGAGAAAAGCATGGTTTCATGACCGAGAAGAGGACATCACTTCAGAAGCTTGGCATGACAGGGAGGCTAACAGGGCCATCAAAGATGAAGAGATAGATTAGTTGCTCAGAGGATGAGCAACACTTTCAGTAAGGGGGTGATGATGAGCCCCAAAAATGGATAATTATATGGGCTCATTCAGCCTCCTAATTTGACTTAATCCACCATTCTCATTAGTTTATTGCATGTTTTTTATTATATTTATGCTAATAGATTGAATTGGGTAGTCATTATGCCAACAAGTCTAATGGTGCTTTTGTGCAGTTTTTTGGTCAATTTGAGACAAAATCAAAGGTTTTAATGAGCACTTGGTTAGCCAAAATTCATGGAAGAACAAGAGAGGATTTGTAGGAAGGCTGTTCCCTTCATTTATGGGCCCTTACCTTGAATTCTCCACCATCAGCTCGGAGTTCAAGGGCCACCAAATCGATTATCACAAGGGCAGCCGAGCAAGGGCTAGTAAAGTTGTTGTTAACTGCAAGTTTTGGCAGCCAAGTCCCTAAAGTTTAGGAGAGCTGTTGGGGTCCTCAATTTGTATAAATAAGAAGGCTTAGGGCCTCATTTCAGTTAGTCACTTTGTAGGCAGAAGTTAGCTAGTTTGTAGTTCTATTTTAGTCATTTTTTAGTCTTTTTAGGCAGTACGTTAGCTCTGCATTTCAGCATATTTTCAAGCTTTTCCTTGTGCATAGTTTTTGGGATGTAACTATTATTTCTTGCTCAATAAAGATGAATCTAGCTTTGCGCCAGCTCTAATATTTCTTAGGAGGTTGTAGCTATTAGGGTTGGGCGAAACCCAAGTGCCCAGTACCTCCTTTGTTTACTTTTATGTGTTTTTGCTGCATTCTTAGAATAAAATCCAGTATTCAGGTTTAAATCTTGTTTTGTTATTTAGGTTTCTTTTGATGATTAAAAAGGCTTTTCATGTTCAGATTGATTTGATAGGTTAATAATAGAGAATATCTTTAGAAAAAGGCTATCAAGCACCTCTAATCTCACCTCTCCCTCAGTGGGGCCATGAGCTAGGACCAAGGTGTCCTTGCTGCCACCAAAAACACTGCCTTTGCTTCATCATGTAATTATTAGTGTTAGATTCTCATTTGCAGAAGTTGATACCAGTTGTGGTTACTGCTCAGGTTCATGATTACTTAGTTTGCATAGATATTTCACATGATTCTGTTGCAAATAAATTTTTGTTCATTTTCTTTGTTGTTATTTGGGTCATATTAGGTTAAAACAACTAGATCTTTGGTTTTCTTAGTCTTTGTTGGTTAGTTTTGAAAAATCACGTGCATAGCACCTGTAAAACCTCTTCTCCTACCCTTACCCCATCAATGCAACCTGCTTCGACCTCCAACTTAGATTCTTGCCTCTCATTTGCTACGTTTTCACACTTTGCCCTAGTTCCTATACTCTTGTACAACATTGCTTCTCTTATCTTTGAACCAACCCAATCGCCTTAGCCACTCTCCATCCTCAACCACCAAGTCCTGGACCTTGTCACACCCTTATCTCACCTCCATACCCACTCCTTCACCTTTCTTCCTCCATCCATCCTCCAAAATCCCCTTTCTGAACATCTTGTAGAAAATTACAGAGCATCCTGTAGAAATACCAGAACATCCTGTAGAACCCCTACAAACTTCTTGTAGAAGCTCACGAAAGTGGTTTCTTGATAGCCAAACTCTATGAAACTCTCTAGAAGGATGCTAGGGACCCTTTAGGCCCTCTCCAAACCTTCCCAACCTCCTGCAAGCATTTCCTCTCGTCGATCCACCTCTACATAGTCAAAAACAGTTGAATCACATGCATGATAATTCTGATAACTTATTCAAAAAATACAAAAAGATGTTTTCTTCAAATAAAAGTAGCTTAGACACATGTATTTTACCTTCCTAGAAGTCAATGACATCTCTTTCAATAGCTTGTATCCTATTTCTTGCATCAGTAGGGCTAGCTGGTAAAATTAGGGTTTGCTAGGGTTTGCATTTCCTTTCAGTTTTTCAGTTTCTTTCCACAAAGTAGATTAGCTTCCTTTGAGTTAGATTTCATCCATCAGTTAAAAGCTTCTTCTAAGAGCTCATAGAAGTTAACTTAAGCTCCTAGCAGACTTTTGCCAGCTAATCAAGTGACAGCCGCTGCAAGAGCTAGTACTTGTGCATATAGCACCGTCACTTCCAAGTTTGTTACGAACTACCAAGTTGATAAAAGTAAAGAAGGGAGTCCTAGGAGTTGCAGCCGTATTACTGCAATACTGGTGCCCACCACTCGTTAAAAAAATGAAAAAAGGTTCCTGGCTTAGAGTTCCTTGTCTTTTTTCAAGCTCGTTAAAAAATGAAACAAAGTCCCATGAGAAGAGGAATTTTCCCCTGTCAAGCTCATTAAAATATTAAACAGATCCCCTTATAATTTGAGTCTTTGATTAGATCTCGTAAATTCCCAGTCGAGTCTTTCACTTGATCTTGTAAATGAACCTTTATTCCATCTACCTATTAGTAACCAAAAGTATACTTAGGTGAATGAACTGACGCTTAGGGGGCATGCACCTAGAATTGAGTCATCATGATGGGGGCATGTAAACTTATCTCAAGCATAGTTTTTCTTCATTTCATGCTTGTGTCAAAATGAAACCAATCATTCTCAAGAATAGTTTCCACATGTTTCAAGCTTGTGTAAAAATGAAACCATTTTCATTCTACCTCTTATGATTTCCATTTTTATCAACTTGTTTACTCCAGATAAGCCTTGGTTTTCTATTTCCATCGTCAGCGTCTGCTTGGACAATCATATGATTTCACTTGGTGTTTTTACCCTTTCCTCAGGAAATGCTATGATGAGTGGTCTTGTTAGCCATCCTCTTTACCTTTTCTTGTTTTGAGTGGTTCCATCATGACCAGAATCAGTTGCTACCTTTGATACCACTTGTTCCTCTAGGAGGAGTTCTCTTTCATCTCTTTTCAGACTTTAAAATCATGAAAAGATTACCAAGCATTTGTATTTTCAAACTCGTTAAAGTAAATGAAAATACATCTACTTAGTATAATTTTAACCCTTTTCTAGACTAAGCTAGACTTGTTGAAAATGCAACAAGATGATGGAGCTTAGTGAAAAGAAGTCGCCTTCACTAAGTGGTTCCACAGACTATTTTTGGCGCAAAGTCTATTTTTAGACTATGTCTATTTTTAGACATATGGATCATTATCTATGAGTTACAGGATGCTATTTGTGGATGATTGGTCATGTTGGTAAAAATAGATGGACCTCTATTTTTAAACATATGGGCGGAGTCTATTTTTAGACTGCTAGGCTAAAAATAGAAGAGTCAAATATTTTTAGCTCTTAATAATATTTGGACTATAAACATTATCTTATTCTCTCGGAGCACTTCAGTTTGAGCTATAGATGTGGCACATGCAATTGCCAGAAGGAAATACACTTTTCTTGTGGGTTAACTTGAGCTATTGCATGGAGGACTTCAGTTAGGACTTCAGTGATTGAGTTTTGTGGAGTTCGATCAGGAGTTGATGGAGTTGTGTTCAGTTTGACTTAGTTGAACTAGTTGTATTTAGTCTAATTAACAAATACACTAGTGTTGAGTGATGTGCATTAATTATTAAATTAATTCACTAATTATTAACTCATAAATCAACTAAATAATACATCAGTTAACTCAATGCATGGACAATTCAATGGAGACAAGTGTTAGAGGTGAGTGAAAGGGCAAGACAACTGTCAGTTGTGACTATAGTTGTGCATGTTATTTGCACAATCAGTGGGATTGAGTTTCCAATGAGGATTGCATAGTGTTACAAAAGGGAAATACGAGTTTGGTTCAGGCATTCTCATCTATTATCATGCAGGATTGCGCAGTGGAGGTAGGCAAGTAGCGGAGGAGATTTGAACCTGTGATTGGTTCATATCTGAGCTAGTTTGTGTGTAACAGGTGGAGATAGTACTAAGTACTTGTGAGGAGTATTGTACTATGTATTGTTACATGTTCTCAATCAATATAATATACAGATAATTTGGGGTTTTTAGCTACATGCTTTCCCCGTGATATATTGTGTTGATATGTGTGATTGATGCATCAATGTGCGCATGCCATTGTTTCTTAATTCTGGAAAATTGATGATCAACGTAGAGGAGGTTATGTATTATGCATGATTCCACAAATAGTGTATAATCAGGATAATATATGTGAATAAGTGTCATATTATTCAAAATTTCTACATGGTATCGGAGCTAGCTAATTTGTAGAAGAGATTTCTACATGATATCAGTGTGAAGTTGATCATTGGATCTATTATTCAGAAAGTGTTTACATTTTATTTCTTCAGGCAAAGTCTGTAATCGAGCCGGGTAGCCTCTGGATTCATCCTTCTTTTAGAAGGTGAGATATCTAGTGAATTCCCATACAGTCGATCTCTGTACGAGAAATACTTTGTTCTCGCGAATTTTAGATCAGAAGCAGTTGAGTTTTGAGCTGGTGGAATTCGAATTTGCAGCAGTGTTTTCTTGGTGTCAAAGTTGAAATGTCTTTCAACGGACTGCGATTGGAGTATGCCCTTGAGGGCAGCTCGAACCATATTGCATGGAAGGACAGGATGGAGGTGGTGTTAGATGATAATGGGTTGAAGGAGTTCATAGATGCGGATGTCCCAAAACCTACTAATGCTGCTCAAGTTGGGGATTGGCAAAAGAAGATAGCAAAGTGTTGAAGGATTCTGTTGGAGGGCATGAGGGATCACATTGTGTCCATCCTCCATGGAAATACTTCTCCATACTTGATTTGGAAAGCATTGACGGATCTATTCCAAAGCAAGAGCGACCAAAGGAAGTTGGCACTCAAGGATAAACTCAGAAACATAAAGTGTGAGAAAGGCGACAGTATGCCCAAGTATCTCACGAAGTTCACCCAATGTCGGGATGAGCTGGGAAGTGTGGGGGTGACTATCGATGATGAGGTCTTGTTGAGCTTGGCTCTCCTTGGTCTTCCGAAGAGTTGGTATTCCTATCAGGACTCTGTCAATGGTTGGGAGAAATTACCAGGATGGGAGAGACTTTGGTCGGATCTTGTGCAAGAGGAGATGAGATGGAGCACCAAAGACAGTTCTACATCCATGCATGATGAGGAGAACTGTGCCTTAGTGAGTAAGGTGAAGAAGGGGAAGGAGAAGGTTTCTCTTTCCGAATCTAGTTCTTCCAATGATGAGAAGAAAGTTGACAAATCGAAAGTGTGATGCTTTCGTTGTCATGAGGTGGGCCACTATGCCTCAAGTTGTCCATGGAGGAAATCCAAGAAGGGATCAGGGGAAGGATCTAAAGGTGAGGCACTTGCTTCACAGTTTGAGTTGGATTTCACACTCTTCGCATGCATGGTTTCATCCATGATGGGAAGTGGTTGGTTTCTTGATAGTGGAGCTTCTTTCCACATGTCCGGTGACAAAAGTTTGTTCAGTACTTTGGAAGAGAAAGATCTCCAGATACTCATAGCGTTGGGTAATGATGAGAAGTATAGTGTCTCATCTGTAGGCACGGTTACTTTTCAGATGGAGCATGGATCTTGAATTACCTTGACCGATGTCAAGTATGTACTAGGACTGCTGGAAGATAGAGGATATGATGTAGTCTTCAGAGAGGGAAAGATTTTCCTTAGACACATCATCACTATACACGTAAAGTAGATTGGTTCACGGGTCAAGAACCTGTATGCTCTTGAGGTTCAAAATGTATGCAAATCCTTGAGCAGCAAGGAAACTGATGGAGACTTGGTGGTTGAGAGGGAGGGTATATTACCTCTCAACATGCAGAGCCAGAATAAGTCTGAGACAATGATGGAGGAGCCATGATTGGTGCAGCAACTTCAGGAGGTTGTGGAGCAACCATAACTAGGGAAGCTGAGAGGAGATCGAGTAGAGACATCTACTCATGCAGAGACCTCCAGTAGGGAAAAAATTTGAGCCAGGTGGGTAGAGGGATCACATGCAGCCATACCTCCAGGTAGGAGGTGGGGCGATATAGAGTGATCGTCCCAAGGAGGAGGGGCAGGATCCTTGAGGTACCCAACCTCTTGGATGAGACCTTGTTATAGGAGCCCCGATGTGGAGTAGCAGGAACTGGCTGATTGGGTAGAGACAGATGCGGATGGAGTGGTAGAGAGAGCGACAATGCAGGGAATCCCAGGATAATGCATAGCTAGCAGGCTGCAGTAATGCGAGAGGCACAAGTGTTTTGCACAGTGCTAGATGGAACAGAGAGGTGTGCAATGGTGCGAGATGCATGGATATGTTGCAGTAGCGCAGATGTCAGAGAGGGAGAACTTTTCAGCGGCAGGTAGAGCTTCAACATCAGAGTATGTTCCTAGCCCAACATAGGGGTCAGTTGGGAGTGTTTTTGTTCCAAGTGTTGTTAGAGCAAGTGGACCGGGTAGATGTGTTGCATGCAGAACATTCCAGAGTTACATGATAGGGGTTGTAGATAATCCATATCTTGTTGAGAGGGAGTGTTGAAAATGCAACAAGATGATGGAGCTTAGTGAAAAGAAGTCGTCTTCACTAAGTGGTCTCGCAGGCTAGTTTTGGCGCAAAGTCTATTTTTAGACTATATCTATTTTTAGACATATGGATCATGGTCTATGAGTTGCAGGATGCTATTTATGGATGATTGGTCAGGTTGGTAAAAATAGATGGAATTATATTTTTAGACATATGGGCGAAGTCTATTTTTAGACTGTCAGTCTAAATATAGAAAAGTCGAATATTATTAGCTCTTAATAATATTTGGACTATAAACATTATCTTATCTTCTTGCAGCACTTCAGTTCGAGCTACTGATGTGGCACATGCAACTGCCAGAAGGAAATATGCTTTTCTTATGGGTTAGTTGAGCTATTGCATGAAGGACTTTAGTTAGAACT